>JARHVA010006821.1:675000-700000 GCA_037957365.1 Torreya grandis
CACGCACGCACACACACACACACACACACACACACACACACACACACACACACACACACACACACACACACACACACACACACACACACACACACACACACACACACACACACACACACACATTCATATGAATATAAGTTCTCAATGAATTCTATTATTTTTATAATGGGAAACCATTATTATCAATTACTTTCATATGTTTTATTTTTAATAATATGAGTATATTTAGGAATGGAATAACACCCATTGCTCAAAAACATGGGTAAGTCATTGAGAATGAGTGGCCAACCACTCTGAAATACATCTAAGTAATTAAAAAGGATATAAATATATATGTGCAATTTAATTAAATAAACAAGTCCAAAGTGAATATTAATCAATCTATGGTCACATTCCAAAGGGACTATGAGAACAAACAACTTCCCATTCAAAAAATGTTTGGAAGATAAACTTGTTTAGAATTCATGACCACTCATTCTAAAAAATAGGGAATTCATTGACAAAGGATACACACATATATTTTATTAAAAAAAAGTGATGTGTCCAAGGTGAATAGTAATCACTTTGTGACCCCATTCCAAAATGACTATGAGAAAACGTGGATGTGTAATATTCCAAATCAGAATATTTTACAATAGTTTGGATTTTCTAGAATTCATTTAAATAATTTTTTTTATAAATATAAATATTTCATTTAAAATAATAAATTAAATAATATATAAGTCCATAATGGGTTTCATCCATGGGATATTATAATCATAAGGGTTTTCATCCTTGAGAGTGGTTGTATAGCATGAAGCATATACAAAGTTAGATAATTGAATACATAATTGAATGCCTTCTTCCATCCCCACAATGGACTATTTATATCTTCAAATCCTTCCATCGAAGAAACATGACTTTACCAAATTTCATGTCCTAAGAGGTATATTCCCGAGGGTGGCATCCTTTGTCTTAATGAATGTTGGTTAATAATTTATTAATTAAAGAGTAAGGTTGGTTATCTACTTAATTAATTATTACTGTTTCTTTATTTAGTGCTCATTATAGACCTATGAATTCCTTAGATGTGTTAATTTCTCCTTGTAAATTGTAGATTATAGACCTATGTTTTATTTTTTAATTATAGTGATCCATTTACAAATACTATAATTTCCCTTACTAACTACAATTTAATGACTTTAGTGCATACTAGTGATTTTTTGTTATCATTGGTTTACTTGATGGGTAGTGATTTGTTGATAGTTGAGTTGATGTTAGTGTTTAGTGATTCGATGGTTAATGGTACAATAACCTTTAATGATCTAATTGAGGTTTAGTTTGGGGATATTATATACCTCCCTTTCTCAAAGTGCTTATCCTCAAGTAATTGTAAATTTAGGTGTTCAATAATTAATGGTCCTTCCCTTATTGTATCTTCGATTAGTAATCTCAAAAATGCGATCAAATACCATAAGACAACAATAGTCTAAGTGGAAACCACCAAAATGTTAGGAGGTTCTACATACTTTTTCCATGAGAAGATATTACAAATAGCCAACACTCTATAATCTTTAGGTTTCTTATTTTCACTCAACAATGAAGGATAGAAGAAAAAATATGAATAACTCTTGTTAATTGAGAGGTGGATGCAAACATTTCTATAAGACATGTACTTTATCTTATGCAAACCCTTTAAACCATTCCTTAGGATAGAGTACCAAGTACGTGTAGAATTTCTATGGAATTCAAACATAGATTCTCCAATGGCCCTATATTGATCTAATTGATTCTCTCATTATACATAATATAAAATTACAAATACATAAATACACTCTTGCACATTTTAAATATTAGTGTACTTAAAATACAAAATGAGGATCTATATATTCAAAACACATAGATGATGATTTGGTGTGGAATTAATATTATATGTATAAGGTCTTTTATAATAACTCATCTTCATTAATACTATAATATCAACAATCCTTTCATATCCATGGTATACCCAACTTCACAATTAATCCAATGCCCACCTTTGTAAACTAGTTCTTAAAACCCTTTATCCAATTTTCCAAGGAAATCAAAAGTCCAACAAAAATGTTTGTGTTATCATCAATAGGCATAATTGTATGTAAGAATCCATCAGTTACAATCCTACAATTTCAAAAAATGTTATGAATGGGTTGAATAGCTTTGTCTTCATCTTTAACAATAATATGATTGCCATTATGTTTATATATTTTGTTCACATTTGTCTCTAGACAATCACTTGATGAAATTGAAATCTCTTATAGTTTCATCCTTAAGAGTGGTTGTATATAATTAAGCTTATATGAAGTTATATGATTAAATACATGATTGAATGCCTTCTTATATTCTCATAATGGATTATTTATATCTTCAAATCCTTTCATCGAACAAACATTAATTTTCCAAATGTCTTATCCCAATAGGTATATTCCCAATGGTGGCATCCTTTGTTTTAATGAATGTTGGTTAAAAATTTATTAATTAAAGTGTAAGGCTAGATATCCACTTAATTAGCACTCATTATAGATCCATGACTTCCTTGGCTATAGTAATTTCTCCTTACAAATTATAGATTACAAACCTATGGTTTCTTTGTTAATTGTAGTTCTCTATTTCTAAATGTTGTGATTTCCCTTACTGACTATAATTTAATGACTTTATTGCATATTAGTGATTTGTTGTTGGCATTGGGTTGCTTGATGGGTATCAATTTTTTGTTAACTAAGTTGTTTATGGTGTTTAGTGATTAGATGGTCAATGGTTGAATACCCTTAAATAATATAATAGAGGCTGAGTTTGGGGATATTAGAGACCTCCCTTCCTCAAATTTATTGTCCTCAAGGAATTGTAAATTGAGGTGTTTAAGAATTAATTCTCCTTCCATCATTGTATCTTCAATTATCAATATCACAAATGTGATCAAATATCATAAGACAACAATAGTCTAAGTGGTAACCAACAAAATGTTAGGAGGTTTTTCATACTTTTTCCATGAGAAGAGCTTACAAATAACCAACACTCTATAATCTTTAGGTTTCTTGTTTTCACTCAATAATGAAGGATAGTAGAAAAATAAAAAATATGAATAGATCTTATCAATCAAGAGGTGGATAAAAACATTTATAGTAGACACATACTTTATATTACACAAACCCTTTAACTAATTCCTTATGATAGAGTAACAAGTACGTGTCAAATTTCCATGGAATGCAAACACATATTATTTAGTGACCCTACATTGATCTAACTTATTATCTCATTTTGAGTAATAAAAAATTATAAATGAATAAATACACTCCTACACATTCAAATTATTAGTGTACTTTAGTATATAAAATGATGATCTATGTATAAATAGCACATATATGATGATTTGGTGTGGAAGTAATATTATATCTATAGGGTCTTTTATTAATAACTTAGCTTCATTGATACTAGTAGATCGATAATCCTTCCACAATCATGGTATACCCAAATTCATAATTAATCCAATACCCATATTTGTAAACTAGTTCTTGAAACATTTCATCCAATTCTCCAAGGAAATCAAAAGGCCAAAAAAAATGTTTTTGGTCTTGTCAAAAGGTGTAATTGTATCTAACAATCCATTAGTTCCAGTCCTACCATTTCAAAAAATGTTATAATTAGATTAAATAGCTTTATCATCATCTTTAATAATAGTATTATTTCCATTATGTTCATCTATTTTGTTCACATTTGTTTCTATATAATCACTTGATGTAATTACAATATCTTATTAATCAGGCCATACATTGATAAAATGATCATCTACTACACATTTGGGAATTTCTAGGTTTTATTTGAAATTCTTCATACTAATTAAGTTTTTTATATAATAGTTCTTCAAAATATAATTATGTTTAAGTGGTAGATGTATATTGTATTCTCTCAATAAAGGCCTTTTCCTTTCCTTTAAAATAGGAAATGGAATGTATTCAATAAGGTAAGGGGAACTAAACCATGGTTCATTTGTCTTTGAGAAAATTAAACTTTCTAGTATCAAGTTTGGGTCCCATATTTTTAATAAAAACTTCCCATGGATAATGTTTTATTCCTTATATAGTAACAAAGTTTAACCATTTTAGATGCAAGGCATAATTAAAACTATTGAGACTCATGATATTTTAACTCTAGAAATATTAAGTTTGAATTATTGATAACTTCAAGCACCTTAAAATTCCATTCTTGAGGACCTACATATTATAATAGCTTGATGTATGGATACACAACCCATATATTTAATATGAAAAAATTTGGAATTTATAGTGTGGTTGTTAGGTTCAAAGCCTCCTTGGCATGCCATTCATAAACATCCTTTAATATCCCATCATCATGTTTTATCTCTTTCAATACCACTTGAGATCCTCCTACCAAAGAAGTAGGCATATAATCATCATCTCATTCATATTTTGTTGTGGATAATTAAGAATCATTGCTAAAATTAACCTTCT
Organism: Torreya grandis; assembly: GCA_037957365.1. NCBI lineage: Eukaryota > Viridiplantae > Streptophyta > Pinopsida > Cupressales > Taxaceae > Torreya > Torreya grandis. Next base: position 679,485 of record JARHVA010006821.1, read on the forward strand.
TATTAACCTCCTCCATAAACATTTATCCTATAGTATTTTGTAACTCTGAATCTTGATTTTTCCATATTCTATCAATCATTTTGGTTTGTTATCCATCTTGTTTATTTTTAATACTATAACCCATGATATCTTTTTGATTGTGAGAATTAATTATACAATCAACTAGTTTATCAAACTTGGAATCTTGTGTTCAGGGAACAATCCTCAAGACCTCTCTCTTACACACACTAAATTTTATATTCACTTTGATTCAAACAATTCATATCATCATCATTAGTTATTTCAATGAATAACTCATGTTCAATTCTAATATCCAAAGTTTTTATGTCATTCTTCCTAATAAGTGAGTCTCCATAAATATCAACTTCTTCTTCAATAAGAATGTTTGATCATTCTATTAGTTCAATGTTGGATGCTTCATTAATTTTATCCTAGATATGGAATTTAGTCTTATCTTTTGTCATCTTCCTTTCTTCCTGCACCTCTTAAAAATTTAATTTTTCTTCATATTCAGCATTGTTATAACTATGATTCACAAAATCATCTTCCTCATAGTGCCTGTTTCCATTCCATGACTCTCATAAATATAAAAAGTCTAAAAAGGAGATTTATTTCTAAATATCTATTGAAAGGATATTTTATGACTCATAACTATCCATAATTTCCTTATATAGTGACCCCATGGCTCATATTCTGGTGTAAAAAAAACACCAATACCAATGTAATATTCCAACTCAAAATATTTTACATCCATTCGGATTTTTTTGGAATTCCTTTAAATAAGATTTTTATTATAAATATAAATATTTCATTTAAAATAATAATCTAAATAAAATATAATTCCACAAGAAATTTTATCCTTGGGCTATTATAATCACAAGGGTTTTCATTCTTGAGAGTGGTTACATAACTTGAAGCTTATACGAAGTTAGATTATTGAATACATAATCAAATTCCTTCTTCCATTCCCATAATATATTATTTATATCTTAAAATCCTTCCATCAAAGAGACATGACTTTTCCAAATGTCTTGTCCAAAGAGGTATATTCCCAAGGGTGGTGTCCTTTATCTTAATGAATATTGGTTAACAATTTATTAATCCACTTAATTAATTATTGTTATTTTTGTATTTAGTACTCATTATAGACCTATGAATTCTTTGGCTATTGTAATTTCTCCTTGTAAATTTTAGATTAAAGACTTGTGGTTTCTTTGTTAATTGTAGTGCTCCATTTCAAATGTTGTGATTTCCCTTACTAACTAAAATTTAATGACTTTACTACATATTAGCAATTTATTGTTGGCATTAGGTTGATTTATGGGTAGAAAATTGATAATAGCTAAGTTGATACTAGTGTTTAGCAATTGGATGGTCAATGGATGAATACCCTTTAGCAATTTAATTGAGGCTGAGTTTGGGGATGTTATAGAATTCCCATTATAAAAACATTTTTAGTATGGGGGATACTAGAAAATGATTTAATAAGATGAACATATTTTACAACTAGTGTTGTCTATTTATAATAAATAAGGTGAAACCATTGATAACATGTGGCCACCCAATCTCAAAAACATAAAAACCACTAACAAAGACTACTCACATATATATTTGGTTTAAACAAAATGTTGAGTGTAAAATTCCAAATTGACTATGAGAATGGGTTATTTTCCATTCTAAAAATAATTTATAATCATATATATACCTGGTTTAAACAAAGTGAAGGGTGAAAAATGAAGAGTGGTCACATTCCAAAGGGACTATGAGAAAGAGTGGTCATAAATTATTAAAAAAATTGTTATTCACATATATATTTGCTTTAAACAAAGAGATGGGTAAAAATTAAAGAGTGATCACTTCATGGTCACATTCTAAAGGGAATATGAGAATGAGTGCCCATTCTAAAAAAAACTATTATTCACATATATTTTTGCATTAAATAAAATAGCATGTCTTAAGTGAAGAGTTGTTACTCTATGGTCACATTATAAAGTGACTATGAGAATGTGCATCCAACATTATAAAATAATTTATATTATGGATGGATATGATATATTTGGGAACATTTTTATGTCCATTTATTTAAAAAAATGGTGTATTCATTGAAAATTAGTTTCTTTCATCTCAAAAAAACATGGGCTTCATTAACAAAGGCTATTCACATATGTATTCACTTTAAACAAGGTGACAAGTCAAAATTTAAGTGTGATCAATCTATTGTCACATTTCAAAGGGACTATGATAATGGGAGACCAAAAATTATAATTTATTTAATTCACATATATATTCACTTTAAGAAAAGTGAAGGGTCCAAAATGAATAATGATCTCCCATTATTCCAATTTTCATAGTCCTTTTAGAATTGGAACAATGAGAGATCATTATTAATTTTGGACCCTTCACTTTTCCTAAACTGAATATATATTTGAATTAAAAAAAAATTATAATGTGTGGTCTCCCATTCTCATATTCCCTTTGGAATGGACTATGAGAATGGGTTACCACCAATTCATGTGTGTGTGTGTGTGTGTGTGTGTGTGTGTGTGTGTGTGTGTGTGTGTGTGTGTGTGTGTGTGTGTGTGTGTGTGTGTGTGTGTGTGTGTGTGTGTGTGTGTGTGTGTGTGTGTGTGTGTGTGTGTGTGTGTGTGTGTGTGTGTGTTCACTTAAATAAATTAATGGATGAAAATTGAAGAGAGATCACACATTGGTCACATTCCAAAGAAACTATTAGAACAGGTGGCCAACCATTCTATTTTTATTCACATAATATTATCTCTAAACAAAGTGAAGTTTTCAAAGTAAATAATGATTTATCTGTGTTCAAATTCTGAATGGACTATGAGAATAGGTGACCACCCATTCCAAAAAAAAATTTATTCACTTTAAATGAAGAGACAAGTGTAAAGTGAAGAGTGATCACTCAGTAGTCACATTTGAAAGGAGCTATGAGAATGGGTAGCCACTAATTCAATTTTTTTGTTATTACATATATATTCAGTTCAAACAAAGTAAAAGATAATAAGTGAATAATTATCACTCTTTTTTCATATTCTAAATGTAATTTGAGAAATTTAAACTATCCATTTCAAAAAATATTATTTATCACATGCATACTCACTATAAACAAAATGATAGGTGAAAAGTGAAGAGAGATCATTCAATGGTCACATTTCAAAGAAAATATGAGAAGAGGTAGCCACCCATTCTAAAACAGGTTTTTTTAATTCACATATATATTCTCTTTGAAAAAAGTGACATGTCCAAAGTATAGATTGATCATTCCATGGTCACATTCCAAAGGGAATATGAGAGCGGGAGGATACCCATCCTAAAACATTTTTAGTATGGAAAATTATTGGTAAATGTTTTAATAAGATCAATGTATTAGAGAATTGGGGGACACCAATTCTCAAAACATTCAAAATACATTTAGAAAAGTGTTTGCACATTTTTAAAAAATGGAATTCATTGACACAAGATATTCACATATATATTTACTTTAAACAAAGTGACATGTCCAAATCAAAGAGAAATCACTATATGGTCACATTACAAATTTACTATAAAATCATGTGGCCACTCATTCTTTTTTTTTTACTCATATGTGTATCACGTTGAAACAAAGTAAAGGGTCTAAAATTAAGATCAATCACTTTGTGTTTTCTATTCCAAAAGCAATATGATAAAAAGTGGTTTCCCATTATAAAAAAGTTTGTTATTCACATATATCTTCACATTGAATAAAGTGGCATGTCTAAAGTTAATAGAGATAAATATATGGCTACATTATAAAGGGAATATGAGAATAGGTTCCCACCCATTCTAATTTTTTTATTCACATATATATTCACTTTAAACAAATCAATGGATCCAAATTGACTAGTCGTCTATTCGTGGTCACATTCCAAAGCGACTATGAGAATGGGTGGACACTCATTTTAATTTTTGTAATCATGGGAGGATATTATAATTTTTTTGAATAATATGAACATGTATTTGAATGTGAGGACACCCATTTTAAAAAACATGGGGATGTCATTAATTACAGGTAGTCATTGACTCTAAAAAATATGGGATTCATTGTCAAAGGTTCTTCACATATATATTATATTTAAATAAAGTGAAAAGTGATAAATCCATGGTGACATTATAAAAGGAAAATAAGAATGGGCCTATTCCCAAAAACATTGAATCCATTAGAAAGGGGTATTCACATATATATTCATATTGAACAAAGTAATAAGTCTAAAGTGAAGAGTGATCACTTTGTGATCACATTCCAAAAGGACTATGAGAATATGTGGTTTTCCATTCTAAAATAATTTTTTGTATGAAACAACCCCTAAAAATAATTTTGGGAATTAATATAGAGTATGCAACAAAACTACATGAAGTACCCACTATGGAACTTTATAATGCATGACACAACATCTTGGTCTACACAAGGATGAGTAGAGAACCCATAAATCAATTAGGTCATGCAGACACTTACACAAGGATGAATATTTCTATAAGAGTCCATAAATAAAAAAGGTTTCCTAAATAATGTGTTGACCATTTTGACCAACATGCCAAGCTTCTACCTGAATGGATGTGCTGAACAGTATCTTGATAGAATGAGTGGTCCAAAGATCACATGTAGCTTGCAAATATTTTGAAACAATTTAAGTAAAATTGAAGTTTAGTTTATTAAATTTTGAGGAAGTATTTTCTCATGGTGGTCATGACCTTTATGGACATAAATCAGGTTTCACAGGTCTTAAAACTCATTTTGGGCTTTGAAAGTTCTTGCACAAGCATAGAAGAGCTAGACCATCACCAAAACATCATGCATAAACAAATAGGTTAATCTGATTGAACATTTAATAAATTCACCTGGGGAGCCTCTCAGGCCAAAATATTACATGTAAATGAATATCTTCATGTCAAGATCATCCTCTATAAAATTGGCATCTTGATGAGCTTGTTATCTCAAGATATAAAGCTTTAAATTTAGGCATGCAGAGTGGGACATGCACGCAAACATCAAGATTAATCTATGGTAAATAGATGTTTGAATTCAAATGTTCTTAGAATGAATTTTCAAGTGATAATTATCCAAATCTTGGGAGCTAAGGTCAAATCTAATGTCAATCAGTGATTTGATAGATGTTAGTGGGTCCCAAAGATACAACAACATGCATTTGATCATGCATCAAAGATCAATAGTGAGCCTCAAGTCAAAAGGTTAGCATGAACTTAGAGATGACAAGTGTCAATATCTTAGATTCTTGATCGAAGTCAATGGTGCACATATACTAATAGAATGAGTGGACCCAAATAGATTGATGGTGCATGTTTCATCATGTAAAGGTAGATCAATGGTGAGTGATGGGTCAAAAGGTCATTGTATCCTTAGAGAAAATTCCCATGTGACAAGTGTCTCAATCATGTTAAACCAATATAATATTAATAGATCATGTGCATTTATACAGAAGGATCGAATGGTGTGTAAGAGAGTAGATCCAATGGTGTTCATTTAATAAGGATCATAGATTGCTAGCCAATAATGAAGTTCAAAGGTGCTATAATATTGAAGGTTTAGATTAAGATCAATGACTAAAATTCAAATTCAAAAGATAAAGGACTTTGATAGAGTTTGAACATGTAGTCAAGATTGAATTAGAAAAAATGTCTCAAGGTGATGCTATGAGGGTAGACATGTTAGATAAATGATTTTGCCAACCCAAGCAGGTAAAATGAGTAAATGCAAGATCAAAAATGATCTAAGTCACTAGGAGTAGATCTTAAAAAGCCTATAACACCATTAAATCTCTAAAAATCCTCTCAAAATATTTTAGATGTAGGTTTGATATATTATGATCAAAATCCCTAGCTTGTAGATTTTCAATGTGATTATGACTATATTAAAACCAATAGGGTGATTAGTTTTCATACATAATAGATCTATATTTAGGATTTACAAGAAATGGTAGAATGGTGATTGTGTAAATAATTTAATAAATAACATCAATCATGATAATCTCGAGAAGGATTATGGTGGTGGGGATTACTTCTTGCAACTGATCTTGATCTTCACATTCTCCATCATGCCAAAAAAGGATACATTGACATTAATTTAGGGGAAGGCTTGAGAAGGATGGTGATGGTGGTTTTTATAAGTGGAATTGGTTTATTGATTACCCTTTCAATGGCTAATTTTTATCTCTCTTATCTTATTTATTCCTATATATAATATATTGAACTCTTGATTTGGGATGCTTTGGTTGGGTATAGAAAACTTAAGCTAAAATCACTTTGTAAACTCTTTGAAATAATATAAGATAAGTTTATATTATAGTCTAATGCTAAGTGTGCTTCATTAAAGTTGAATTTTCATAATGTGTGTTATGTATTCATCATCTATAGGTCCTTCATGTACCTCGATTTAAGATTGTTAGTTTATTATAGGTTGTGTGAAGTGTTAGCTAGTGGGGTTTCTCTTAAAGTGTTATAAGTTCATAGTTTCTTACATAGACCTATCTCTTTATATCCTTAAAGTTACAAGTCTCTTTTTAGCCTTCATATAAACTACTCGTGTTTAGAACCTTCTCATAGAATTTGATCAATCCTTGACCCATTGGATTCATTAGTAGTCATGAAAGTGTCCAAGTTGAGAGTGGATCATTAAAAATTTGGTGCATCATCACACTTAATTAGGTTTTCATTCATGTATTTTATCCCATTTTCATCCCAATAGATTAAGTTTTAATAAGAGAGATTAAAAATGTCATATCTGAAGAGCTAGACTCACTAAAAATCCTATAGGTCTAACCTAGCATTAGGTAACCCAAAACCTAGGGTCATTCCCATGTTAGACTAGGTTTGAGAGTAGGACTTGAACACTGCTACTATCAACTAGGGTGCAACCTAGAACCTCTAATAGTTATGGCATGCTCGGTGAGACCCAAAAACATTTTCTTTAGCATAATTAAAGTTTAGAGATGAGGAGAGGTACTTGTAAAATGAAACATCCACCATCATCTAAAGCTAAAGATTCTCTAAGTTATAGAGTTCATAACATCATCCAGACAACACCTCTCATACCAAAGGTTACAAGAAGGTTAATTAGTAAATGTATTCCCTTTGAATTAATTGAGCTACTTTCTAATTCATATAAAAGAGAAAGATTCAATAGGAAATTTCCTTATCCCTAAAATAACTATTTATCTCCTAGTCATCCTATTGTTTCAAGAAGCCTAACCCCCACTGTGCAAATGACAAGGCCTAGAATGTAAGATTTTGTACCCTTTAATATTGGTATCCCTCTTAACCTTCAACAACATGATGATATACCTATTAATTATTTAAATATTTTACCATACTTTAGAGGATAAAACTTCACCACCCTTTTAGAGAACATAGATGACATTGCAAACCTTTGTTCAATATATAAAATTACACAAGAGAATGTAGTCATGATACTACTAGCCATGTCTTTGAAAGTTAAATCCCTACAATGGTATAGGGGTATAACTCCTACCTCAATAAATACTTGGGATGAGTTTGGTGAGTGCTTATGTAAATATTTTGAGGATAGGAGTGATCATGCGCCACTTGTTGAAAAACTCACCTCAATCAAGAGGGCACCCCAATAATCTATGATTGATTTTAACTATAGATTCCAAAATACTTGGGATAAGATCCCTGCCATCATTAATCCCACACCCAATTATGCTTTTCTTTATGATTTAAGAGCATTGAATTCATACATTGGAATCATGATCCAATAATTGGGTGGGACAAATCTACCTGGGGATTCTGAGACATCTATAAGGGTATAAAACTATTTTATACAAGTCATGAAACTCATGCCAAGACCTCTCATGCCACTTTTTCCTAAGATTCAACCAACCCCACCTACCATATCTCCATTACCCACTCCAAAAAATCAATCCCAACTTGATGATGGTCAAGTTGACAAATTTACAAAGATTGAGAGCTTGTTGAAGGCACAAAATAACAAGCTAGTGGCTCTAGAGAGAAAATAACATACTTCATATAGGACATACCAAGGTCCCTTCCAAGCTCAGTACCATGCTCAATCCTACAATATACCTCCTCATCCATCAAATAAAAAAGCCTAAGGACAAATTAATCAAAGTAGATCTTATAATAGTTATAACCCTACAACTATAAGTATCTTAAGAGCCTTGATCCCCATAAAAAACAACCTTGCAAAAGAGGGTCAATGATAGTTAGGAGGGAAATCCAATGAGATGATAATGGTTAAAAGTGGAGAAATGTATCAAGATCCTAGTTGGTAGCATGTTCTTTCATTCCAAGGCCATGACCTGATGCATCCTCCACCACAAGGCCTCCCAATGAATCAAGATAACATGCCTATCATGACATCATCAGAAGCCCAAATACAAGTTCCTAATTAAGCTCCTAGTCAAGGTGAAATTAATAATGTTGTTCATCTTCCTAAGGTTGTCAAGCCCCTTCCATTCTATTTGTCAACCATCATAAGGGACTATTTAGTGCATAATTATATAATAGATTCTAGTGCTTCAACCTTAGTTATGCCTAAAGCCATAGTAGATAAGCTTGAGCTTAAGTATGTACCTAATGAAAAAGGTGTTATCTAGTTGGATGGTTCCCCCACTAAAATAGTAGGTATAGTGAGATATCTTAAGATCACATTAGCAACTTTCCCAAATTGTGTCATCACTTAGGATGTAATGGATATAAACCTACCCCCATATTTTGACCTATGCCTATCTAGGGACTTTACTACAAAAATTGGGGTTTATTTTTCCTTTGACTGGTCATACATTGTTTTCAAGACTAGATATGGAACTAGAGTCATTATTTGGTCAAAAATCATCTCTAAGTTCCATCTAGAGCCCTATATGCCTAACCTTGCAAATGTCAATTTTAAAATATTAGATGAGGATGCAAAGTCTAGTGAGTAAGAGACCCATGACCATTAGGAAGGAATTTTAGACCTGTACTTGGATGAATAAGTAGCTAACAATCATGGATTTGATACTAACACTATTATTAAAGAAGTAGGCTTATGGGTGTATTATATGCATGAGGAGGGTGTTGCTATATCTTTCTTAAATAACACCACCCAAGAGGAAGATGGTCTATGGACTTTATTATTTAATGGCTTAAGGTCAAATAATGATAATGGAGCTAGAGGCAAGTTGGTTTCACCATCAGATTAGAATTACTATTCAACTATAAGATTTTAATTCAGTTGCACTTAAAACACAACTAAATATGAAGCTCTTTTACATGGATTTCAAGAGGCAAAAAGAAGATGTGTCAAACTTATTCAAGTCAAGGGTGATAGTTAGTTTATTGTGAAACAAGTGAGAGGCATAAGTGTAGTTAAAAACCATCATTTTAAAGCTTACAAGCATCATGTATGGGATATCATAGAGGAATTCTTGGCATTCAATATATAATTCATACTAAGAGAAGAAAACCAACATGTAAATAGGCTTGCAGCTATTGTAGTTCAATATGAGGTTGTAGAAGGAGTTTAAGGAAACTAGATTTAGGACAAGATTAGGGTCATATGTAGGCTAACCATACCTGACAATTAGGTGAGTTGGTAGGTGTTTGATAATGATGACCAAATTATATGTTTTTTGATGTAAGAGGCATAATTATGCCTTAAGAATTAAATTAAATTCTAACATTAGTATGATGATCAAATAGTGTAGTTGAGATCTAACAAGCTACCTAATGGGATTGTGACATTGGAAAGCATCTTCAATGAAGATGACCAAGTGAGAAGAGGCAAGGCATGTATCTTAGCCAAGGAGGAACATTATGAAAAGATAGAGATCTTTAAAGATAATTTGTTGAAGTTAGGAAAGATTAACACATCTATATAGAGAGTTGAATTTATTTCCTTATGCCAAGAATTATCTAATTTATTTGTATAGGAATACAAGGATTTGAATGGTTTTGATCCCAAGCTTACACAACATGTCATTAAAACTAGAGAGTAATGCAAAATCATTTAGGAAAAAATAAAGTCCTGTCAACCCAAAAGTAGAGGACTTGATGATAAGGGAATTATTTAAGTTGATTTAATCAAAGATAATATTCCCCATTAAACATCCCTCATGGGTGGTGAACCTTGTGCTAGTGAGGAAGAAGATTGGGGAAATATGTTTGTGTATTGACTTTAGGAACCTCAATAAGGTGTCCCTAAAAGACCATTACCCACTGATCTCAATGGAACATATTATTAAAAAAGTGGTAGGTTATCAAATATTCTCATTTCTTGATAGATACTCTATTTATAATCAAATTATGGTCAAGGAAGAAGATAGGCATAATACTACCTTCACCACAAAGTGGGGTACTTATGCATATATGAAAATTCCCTTTGGACTCTCCAATGCTGGAGAAACTTTCCAGAGGGTAATGAATGTTGCCTTTAAAGGTTTTATAATGACATGGTGCTCATCTACCAAGGTGACATCATTATTTTCTCAAAGGACCTAGCTGATGACACTGCTCACTTGAGGTTAGTATTTGAAAGATGCATAGAATTTGGTGTGCCATTGAATCTAAAAAAATGCATATTTAGTGTTCATGAGGGTAAGTTTTTAGGCCATGTAGTGTTCAAGGATGGTATTTTAATAGACCTAAAATGTTTAATTCCATCTTATCCTTATCCTTTATCAAGCATAATAAATGTCTATAGAGTTTCTTAGGAAAGATTAATTTCATAAGAAGGTTTATCCCAAGCTCTGTAAATCTGGTCAACCCTCTTACTCATATGTTAAGAAAATGCAAGGAGTTTACATGGACCAAAGAAGGTAAGAGGATTTTTGAGGCCATCAAGGAGGGAATATATCATGACCCTACATTTCTTAATCCTAATTTCAACAAATAATGCTACTTGTATGCCTTCTCCACATTGCATGTAATCTCTGTCATGTTGATGCAATAGAATGAACAAGGTTTGGAATAACATATTACTATATTTATTCAAGCCTTACAGGTGTATAAGGAGAAGTAAAATTTTTTAGAGAAACATTTTCTTGTATTAGTGAGAGGTTTGAACAAATTTTGGCACATGGTCTCCAATAGTAAGATCATACTCATAGTGGTTTACCCAAATATCAAAGAGTTTATACTCAATAGAGACCTTAATGAGAAAAGAGTTGGATGGGTGACAAAATGTATGGAATATAACCTCGATGTTAAAGTAAAAAAGCTTATAAAGGTCAAATGGTTATGTGAATACATTTAAATAGAGTTAAAACAAGATAAATATCAAGTATTGGCAGTCTATTACATCCAATAGGTAGTTGTAAACAACACACCTTTTAGTTAGACACATGATATAATCATATTCCTTCAGTTAGGCTAATGTACTATGGGACTAGATAGAGCCAAAAGAAGGAACTTTAGGTTGTAAAATATACCTTATCTCTTGATAGATGGAGTACTTTTCTAGAGAGACATAAGAGATATGATTTTGAGGTATGTAGAATCATGCCAAATAGATAAGCTACTTGAGCAATTCCATGATAGTCCAATTGGTGGGAACTTTGTTGCCAAAACCATAGCCTCTAAGATAATTAGGGTTGGATATATTTTTTCCCACAATGTTTATAGATACACACTCTTGGGTAAGTAAATTCCCAAAATGTGCAATGTTTGTTGGCAAGCAAAAATTTGTTGCCCTTCCCTTGCAACCCACACAAGTAGAACACCTTTTATACAATGGGGCTTACATTTAATAGGGATGATACACCACCCTTTAATTAAAGGACATAAATGGATCATTACATCTATAGACTAATTTAAAATGTGTGTTGAAGAAACTACCCTCAAATAAGCTAATGAAGATTCTATTTTAGACTTCTATGATAGCCTTGTGATGAGATTTGGTGTGCCTTCAACAATCATTTATGAAAATGCATTGGCCTTCAATATTAATAAGGTATTTGAGTGGGATATTTCACATGGAATTTATTTGAAGGCATCCTCTAACTATTACCCATAGGGAAATGGACTAGTAGATTTCGTAAATAAGAACTTGTTAAGGATTATCAAGAGAACTATGGAGGATAGTCAGAGCGAGTGGCATACTAGACTAAGAACTACCCTATGGGCAGACAAAGTGACACCTAAGAAAGCTAGTGGATACTCCCCATACCTTATTATCTATGGGAAAGAAGCTAAAATTATTGTTTCTCTTAAATGACCTACATTAGAGCTTGCACACCAACTTGAACTCTTAGAGGATGATGCTAGTAGATAAGGTTAAATGATCTAAGGAAACTAGAGGAGACAAGAGACACTTCTCTAAACATTATGTGGTCCAATCAGCATCAACTAAAGAGGTTATTTGATAAGTGATCTTCTTTAAATACATTCCAATAAGGTGATATAGTCCTGAAATGGGATGAGGATCATGCAAAACTAAGAAAGAACTCTAAGTTTGATAGTCTTTGGAGTGGGCCTTATGTTATCATAATTTTCAAAGAGAGAAATGACTTTAAGCTTGATAGGTTGAATGGAGAAATCCTTCCCATCCCTATCAAAGGGAGGTATCTTTAATTCTTATACTATTATTGTCCCATAATATTTTTACATAGGTAGATAGGTTTGTCTTTACCTCTAAGTGCCCTTACACATTTATCTATTTGTTGTTTTTTATTATTTAGGTGGTTATTTTTGTGTGTCTCATTACTTCAAAGTGTTTCAAGGATTCAGACAATTTTTTTTAATTAATGTTTCATTTGTAAAATAATCATGAGAAATCTTGATCAAATTCTAGGTTCCATGACCAGTAGGTTGGTCAAGCTAGCTGAGTCACCAGAAATGTTGGCCATTTTGGCCCACATGCCAAGCATCTACCTAAATTGATGTGTTGGATAGAATTTTATATGGAATGAGTGGTCCAAAAATCACATGTATCTTTAAAATATTTTAAAACACTTTAAGTAAACTTGAAGTGTAGTTTTTTAAATTTTGAGAAAGCAAGTTCTCATGGAGGTCATGACCTTCATGGACATAAATAAGGTTTCACATGTCTCAAAAACTCATTTTGGGCCGTGAAATTTCTTGCACAAGCATGAGCTAGACTGTCACCAACACATCATACAAAAATAAAAATGTCAATCTAATTGTACATTTAATAAATGCACCTAAAGAGCCTCTCAGGAAAAAATATTGTATGGACACAAAGTTTATGTCAAGATCATCCTCTATAAAATTAGCATCTTGATGAGCATGCTATCTAAAGATATAAAGCTTAAAAGTTAGACTTGCAAAGTGGGATGTGCATGTGAATGTCAAGCTTAAGCTATGGGAAATAGCCATTTAAATTTGAATGTTCTTGAAATGAATGTGCAAGTGATAAGTGTCCAAATATTGGGAGATAAAACCAAATCTAATAGTGTGTGGTGATGTGATAGATGTTAGTGGGTCCCAAAGATATACTAACATGCATTTGATCATGTATTAAATATCAATAGTGAGCATCAATTTAAAAGGCTAGAATGAAAATAGAGATATCAAGTGTCAAGATATTGGGTTCCCTATCAAAGATCAACAACATGCATCAACTATTAAAATAATCAGGCCCAAACAGATTGATGGTACATGTTTCATCATGCAAAGGAAAATCAATGATGAGTGATGGGTCAAAGAGTCATCAGATTCTAATAGTAAATGTGTGGGTGTAAAGTGTCTCAACTAAATGAAATTGGTATAAGATCAATGGATCACATCTATTTATATAGAATGATCCAATGGTGCATGAGAGAGAATATCCAATGGTGATAATCCAATGAGGATCACCTAGTGATAGCCAATGATGAAGGTCAAAGGTGTTATAATATTGAAGACTCAGATCAAGATCAGTGGATAAAATTAAAAATAAAATCTAAAGTATTTTGAGTATAAGTTGAACATATGGTCAAGATTAAATCAGATAAAATTTATCAAGGCGATGCCATGAGGGAAGATGTGTTGGACAAAGGATTTCGCCACCCACCCTAGGTAGGTAAAATGAGTAAATACAAGATCAAACATGATCTAAGTGACTAAGAGAAGATATTTAAAATCCATATAATGCCATTAAATCTTTGAAAAATGTCTCAAAATATGTTAGATGTATGTTTCACATCTTATGATCCAAATCCCTATCACACACATCTTCAGTGCAATCATGACTATATGAAAACCAATAGGGTGAATGGTATTCATCCATAATAGATCTATATTTATGATTTATAGGTAATGGTATAATGGTGATTACACATATAATTTTAGAGATAACATCAAGCATGATGATCTTGAAAAGGATTATGGTGGTGTGAATTGCTTCATGTAATTGATATTGATCTTCACATTATCCATCATGTTAGAAAAGGATACAGTGACATTAATGCAGGGGAAGGATTGAGAAGGATGGTGATGATGGTTTTTCTAAGTGGAAATGGTTGATTTATGACCTTTTTAGTGTCCAAGTATTCTCTCTCTTATCATCTTTCTTCCTATATATACTAGATTTAACTCTTAATTTTGGATCCCTATGTTGGGTATAGCAAACCTCTACTAAAATCACTTTGTAAACACTTTGAAACAATATAAGACAATTTTATGTTCTAGTTTGATGCTAAGTGTGATTCATTAAAGTTTTATTTTTATAAAATGTTGTCTATTCATCATCTATAGGTTCGTGCACCTCACTTTAAGACTGTTAGTTTCTTGCAAGTTGTGTGAAGTGTTAGCTAGTTGGGTTTCTCTTGAAGTGTCATAAGTTCATAGTGTCTTACATAGACTTGTCTCTTTTTATCCTTAAATTTATAGGTCTATTTTCAAAATTCATACAAACTAATAATGTTTGGAACCCTATCATATAATTTAATCAATCATTTCCCCCATTGGATTCGTTAGTAGTCATGAAAGTGTCCAAGTTGACAGTAGATCATTGAACATTTGGTGCATCACCACACTTAAGTAGATTTTCATTCATGTATTTTCTCCCCTTTTCATCGCAATATATTAATTTTAAATAATATATATTCAAATTTTCATATCTAAGGAGCTATCCTCACTAAAAATCCTAGAGGTCTAAGCCAACATTAGTTAACCAACAACCTAGGGTCATTCCCATGTTAGACTAGGTTTAAGATTAGGACTTGAACACTTCTAATTTTTTCTAGTGTGCAACATAGAATCTCTAATAGAATGATGCACCATTAAAGGGGTATTAATTTTTAGGTCCACACTAATAACCTTAAAACCTTTAGAAGTCACTCATTCTCCCTATCAGACTACCTAGGGATCCTCATCCCTATCTACATAGCCAATCACCCTATGTGGTTATGTCTTGGTGACTCAAGAGGCTAAAGAGATTTGTTCATGCCTCATGTATCCTTAATGACATAGTCAATGTCCATCTTAGACATGGTTAAGACCAAAAAGATATATTATAAAAGTAGATAATTATATTACATGTTTGCTAATCATACAAATATGATGATAAGGGGGTACCATAATAAGTATGAAAGGCCATAAAAGAAGACCAAGATACCATCATACCTAGATTTTTTCTTAGGCAAGCATTACAAAATTTTAAGATCAGGAATTAGATAACATTAAACTATTACCAAGGTGATGTAACATAAGACTTAAAAGTGCAAAACCTTTATGATCACACAAGCAAAGACTAGTTTGAATTTTATCCCCATTGGATCATTACACTATGATCCATAATCCCAGGGGGGTCATTATACCCATAGTCCTTCACTTGATGTATTCTACCACATCACATATAAATCCATTATAAGGAAAACAATTATCTTGGGAATTAGATCACCATATTCTTATTTCCAACATGAATATTTAATGTTCACCCAACAATAATGCACATGGTGAAAATGGACATAACCTCCTTAACAACCCTATTATATAATTAAGGACTTATCCATTTGGAAAATTTTCCCAATATAAAATAAACACAATTCGTTATAATAAATCATCAATAATGGTGCTAATGATTTAGGATTATATTAATAAATCCCCAACCATGGGGTCCTAAAATGAATAGTTCATTCAACTCATTTAACTAAGATGATGCAAAAAAATAGGCCAACCTTCTAGGGGCCATAAATTTTGACCTTTATCTCCATTTGATCTCTTACACACATAAAAATGACCATCTCAAAATTTTTGTTTTTATCCTAAGTGGTTTTATCTACTTAAGGATGTTTTTAATATTTTTTGGAGGCCATACATGATCATCTAAGGGTTTGAAATTACCATTTAATGATTTTTTGAGAATTTTCTAATTTTAGAAATTGTATATGTTTAAGACTACACATAAATTTTAGTTGAATGTGATCCCATAGGCTAGTTAGAGTTTTTAGATTATTTTTGGACATTTTTAGAGCTACGCATGCTTGCATGTAAAATTTACTATAAATAATAACTATTAAAAATAAGTTTTTTTTTAGATTTTATTTTTTTAAAATTTTTACATGTCAAATCTAACTCTGAATTGAGGCTTATTTAAGCATGGTTTGGGTTTGTAATTATTTCAATTCATTCAACATAAATCAA
Organism: Torreya grandis; assembly: GCA_037957365.1. Classification (NCBI taxonomy): domain Eukaryota; kingdom Viridiplantae; phylum Streptophyta; class Pinopsida; order Cupressales; family Taxaceae; genus Torreya; species Torreya grandis. The sequence continues at coordinate 696,081 of JARHVA010006821.1, forward strand.
TACAAGTAATTTTTTTTATAAGCTTTGCCTATAGATAATTTATTGTCTTGATAGTTTTTAGGTTCATTATCTAGTATTAGAGCAAGTTCAAATCTTACAAGAGTAAGACATGGTGAGAGGAGGAGAAGATATTACATAGATGAACCAGATTATAAAAGATCTATGGAGGCAAGTGGGACAATTAACTGAGGTTATCACCAATCAGATAAGAAGACAAGGTGGTGATGAGGAGGACACAAATTATGATGAAGAAGTTTAGTAAGAAGAAACAACAAGAACAACCACCATCAATAGAAGAGAGGATGGTTCAAGCTTTAGAAAGAATAAATAAAGGAATCAAGGTTGATGTTACATATTATGGAGGAAATTTAAAACCAAAGGAGTTGATAGATTTGATGAATAGCATGGATAAATTATTCGAGTGGAAGATTATGATAGAAGATAAGAAGGTAAAGTTTGCATGCACAAAATTGAAAGGTCTTGCAATGGTTTGGTGGGATCACCTACATAAAGAGAGACAAATAAAAGGTAAATATAAGATTAATACATGGAAAAATATGGAGAAGAAGCTGATGGAGAAGAAGCTGAGGGAGAAATTTCTTCCTATGAATTATGCACAAACCCTATGCAAAAGATTTTAAAATTTGAGGCAAAAATATCACAGTATACAAGAGTATATAGATGAGTTTTATAAGATTTACATATGAGTATAGCATGATTAAATAGAAGAGAAGATTAATGCAAGGTATTTAAATGGTTTTAAATTTACTATTTAAGATGAATTAGGCATGCATAAAAAACTTTGCATGGAGGAGGCTTATTAATTAGTTTTAAAGGTAGAAGAAAAACAAAATAGACATAATTTTAGAAGAATGTCTCTTGGTATAAGAAGAGGTGAATACCCTCAAAATAGGAGATGAGGTGGGATTAATACCACTAGAAGTGGGCCTTATACCAATAGAGGTGAATCATCACGTAGTGTAAAAAGACAAGATGACAATAAGTAAGGGTTTCAATACCAATAAAGAGTAAGAGGGTTTCAGAATAATTTCTAAATAAACATACATATTATGTTTTTAATAGTTGTGGATAAGAAGGGAATATATATTTTGAGTGTTTGCACTATCAAGATCAGCAAAGGAGGCAAGAGGATAGCCCAAGAGTAAATCTATTTGAGGCTGAGATAAAAGAGTAAAATATTGAAGTTGCCCTAGTAGATGTTGGAGAGAATCTCATGATGAGAATAACAATGATCATTTCAAGGAAGTAACAAGTGAAAAATAAATAAGGTGGCGATGCATAGATGTGATCAAATATTTTTTTTAACAAGATGTACTTTGGGTGGAAAGGTATGCAAAATAATTATATAGTTGTAAAAATATGGTTTCTAAAGAAATGGTAGATAAATTAAATTTGAAATTTGAAAAGAATCCTAATACTTATTGTAATTCATGGTTTAAGAAAGATAATTAAGTTATAGTAGATAAAATGTGCTTAATCAAGCTTTCTATAGGAAAAGGTTATAATGATGAAATATGGTGTGATGTTATTTTGATGGATGCATGCCATGTGTTAATGGGAAGACCCTAGCAATTTGATAGGAAAGTACTCATGATGGAGCAAAGAATATGTAAATTTTTTGGAAAGGTGGTAAAAAGGTAGTTTTGTTACCTCTTAAAGAGGAAGGGAAGGCAGAAAGCATGCTCTCTACTAAAGAATTAATCCAAGATATGAAGGTGGCAGGTTGTTATTATGTATTAGTAGCAAAGAATGAAGAAATAGAAATGGTGCCAATACCAATAAAAGTATCAAGAGTTTTTAAAGAATATGTAGATGTTATGCCTGATGAGTTACTAGATGGTTTATCACTAAAGAGAGATATTCAATATCACATTGATTTGATTCTAGGATCAGATCTACCCAATCAAGTAGATTATAGGATGAGTCTAATATAATATGTAAAAATAAATAAAAAAGTTAATAAATTGTTAATAAATAAGTTGTTAAGGGAGAGTATGAGTCCATGTTCAACACCAACATTGCTAACTCTAAATAAAGATGGAAGATGGACAATGTGTGTGGATAGTAGAGCAATTAATAAAATTACAATCATGCATAGGTTTCTTATACCTCATTTAGATGATATTATGGATGTGCTTATAACATCAAAATATTTTACCAAGATTTATCTAAGGAGTGGTTATTATTAGATTTTAATTCATGAAGGAGATGAGTGGAAAACTGCATTCAGGACTAGGGATGGCTTATATGAGTGGATGGTGATGCCATTTGGATTATCTAATGCACCTAGCACATTTATGAGGGTGATGAATATAGTTTTATGAGAATATATTGGTAATTTTTTGGTTGTTTATTTTAATATTTAGTAGAATAAAGAAGAACACTTAAAACATTTGAGAATGGTACTGTATTTGTTAAGATAGGAGAAGTTGTATGTAAATTTGAAAAAGTGCAGGTTTATGGAGAATAGTTTGAAATTTTTAGTTTCAATAGATGGTGTGAGAATGGATGAAGAAAATATAAAGGCAATTGTTTTTTGACCTATTCCAAAAATCATTATAGAGGTAAGAAGTTTCCATCGTTTAGCAACTTTTTATAGAGAATTTCTTAAAACTTTAATAGTATTGTGGAACCAATAACAAATTGCATGAGAGGGAAGGAATTTTCATGCACTAGAGCAGCCACACAAAACTTTGAATTTTTTAAGAAGAAGATTACATAAAGACCATTTTTATCATTTATAGATTTTTAAAAAGTGTTTGAGGTTGATTGTGATGCTTCATTTGTGAGAATTAGTGTTGTGTTGAGTCAAGAAGGAAAGCCAATAGCAAATTTTAGTGAGAAATTGAATGAGGTAAGAAAAAAGTATTCTACCTATGATGTTGAAATTTATGCAATTGTACAATAATTAAGACATTAAAGGCATTACTTGGTGCCTAAGTAGTTTATCCTATTTACAATCGTGAGGCTCTAAAGTATGTGAATACACAAAAGAAGTTGAATAATAGGCATGAAAAGTGTGTATATTTATTACATGGGTATAATTTTGTTTTGAAACATACATCTAGAAAATAGAATCATGTATCTAATGCATTGAGGAGGACAATATCATTATTAACTACTATGGTGAGTGAAGTAGTTAGATTTGAAGCTATCAAAGAATTATATGATAATAATCCATAATTTGGAAAGATAGTTAAGTAGTGTAAGAATACATCAACTAGTTGGATAGATATTATTCATGAAGAGTATCTTATAAAAGAAGGTTATATCTTTAATGGTAAATAATTATGCATTCCAGATGGATCTCTATGAGATAATATAATAAGATAATTACATAGTGGCAGTTTGGCTGGACATTTTATTGAGATGAAGACAATAGCTTTGGTGGAGGAAAAGTATTTTTGGAAAAATATGAAGAGAGATGTGACAATTTATGTTTAAAGGTGCAAGATATGTTAGGTGGATAAAGGACATGCACAAAATAATGGACTATACATACCATTGCTAGTTTTAAGAGGACCATGGACATATTAGAGTATGGATTTTGTGTTAGGATTACCAAACACATAGAGAGGTAATGATTCAATTTTTGTTGTTGTAGATAGATTTTCTAAAATGGTTCATTTCATTGCATGTAATAAAACCAATGATGCCACTAGACTTACAAAGTTATTTTTTAAGGATATAGTGAGATTGCATGGTGTTCCAAAAACTATTACTTTAGATAGGGATAAGAAATTTATAAGTCATTTTTAGAGTACTTTGGGGAAGATGGATACTAAGCTACAATTTAGTAGTGTATATCACCCAAACATAGATGGATAGGTAGAAGTTGTGAATAGGATATTGTGAAATTTGTTGAGATGAATATTAGGAGAGAAGCCCATGCAATGAAA
>JARHVA010006821.1:705000-752500 GCA_037957365.1 Torreya grandis
TGAAGCTTCAAATTTGAAATAGTAGAGTAAGATGTCCATGCAAAAATCAAAATAAAGCTCAATAAAAATAAACCCTTTTGAGATTAAATTTGATTATTTCATGAAAATAAATGGTAATCATGTGAACATCATTTTATAGGAGCATAGGTGTCAAATTTGATCCCATCAAGTAGTCATTGGATTTCAAACATTGGGTCTCAGTAGATCTAACAGTCTACATTACATCGTACATCTTGATTTGATGGTGTGAGATAAGTTAAAAGGTTAGGGATATTGATAGGGGTACATGTGGCACAAGTGCTAAAGCTAACAGATTGATAACAAGATCTTGAAACCAACGCAGGATTGACATGTGGTACAAGATTGGATAGAGTTGACAATTCAAGGGCAATATGGATGAATCTCACTTGATCATACTAATGAGATCAATAGTGCATAGATGGGTCAATGAGTCAATAATTTGGGTTGGATATCAATGACCAATGAAATCAAAGTTCAAGAAGTCAAGGGACTTCTTAGAGATTTAACACATGACCAAGGTTAAACTAGGGAAAACTTTTCAAAGGGCACATAATGCTATTAAATATAAATCTAACACTATGAAAAGAACATAATTATGTAGTAAAGTGATGAAGAACATATAGGGATGCCATTAAAGATCAATATAGACCTCTAATTTGTATATTTATAACATAAAAAGTCTATATTTAGAAGGTTGTAGTTTCATTTATGACTATGTTCACTTTATTTAAATAAAGGTCCATACATATATGAATTTTTTATTCTATAAATGACATAATGGATCTATTTAGACCTAATAGGAACTAGGCATCAAGAAGAGTGCATATATATAATGATTATAAGAAAAACAATAGTTTAAGATTGGTCTTCCATATATAATGGACCTATTATCATGGGGACAAGTTTGATCATGATCCAGTTTAAATAAGATCTAACATTTAAAAGGATTCCATGGAAGTATACATGTAGACCTCAACGGTTCCATCTCGTAGACCAACTACATGAAAGTGATCCTTCTCTCCACTTTTGCATGTCATGGTGAATTATTGAAGAGTAGTTAGCACTAGGATAAAGATATAATAGATTGATTTGATTTTATAACTACATTGATGTCAAGACCCATCTCAGAATAAGTTGATCCCATCATTACAACCATCAAGGAACATCAAGGAAAGAATAATGTAATTGTGTAACCACTTGATTGACTAGGATCAATCAAAAGGTCTAAATGAGAATAATTTATAGAAGTATTTATAACTATAGTTCAAATGGATTTTATCTCTTTAATTCCTCTTTGAGTTCTAAAGTCTCTCTCTTTAAAAGCCTTTTCTTTTATAAATATATCCTTTGAGCTATTGATTGTCATCTCTCAGGTTGGTATGACTAGACTCTACTAGAACTTATATTTTTCACCTCTTAGAGTAATGAATAGAGTATTTTTTTAGTTATCTGATAATATGTGCTTAGTGTTTTTATTTGTTTGATATGTAAAATTGGTTTTTATCTTCCCTTTATAGGTCCAGGTTCAACCTAAGTGTTAATAAACTTTCTTGTAGGTCATCTAGAGTGTCTTAAGGTTGATGTCTCAGGTGTAGAGTGGATAGTTGACTATAAGTGATTTAAATCAAGCCTTTCTCTCATTTCCCTCTATCCTAAGTCTATCAAATTGACCTCTAGGTAAAACACTATTGCTTGAAAACCATCATAGACACTATATTAGTTTTATTTATAACCTGTTAGTGTGCTAATGAGTTAAATCTTGAGAGTGGATCTTTATATATTTTGGGAATCACCTCATTTAGATTAGGTTTAGTTCATGCATTCTCTAACACTTTTCCCCATAATTAATTAGCTGATACATATAAGAGTATTTCAAGATACATTCAAAGAGATAGCCCTTAAATCTAGATGCTCATTCCCAATATAGGTACACCCACATAATTGGAAATGTTTCCATATTTTTCAAATCTAGAACAATTTTGAAAAACTTTTAGGGTGAAATATTTGGTGACATCACCTACCAAACACATATTAGTTAGCATTAGTGAATACCTCATTTGAAAAAGTGACAAGATAGTCAGGAAATCAATTTAAGAAAGAGAAGATCCAACTAAATTTTAATCCCTTCACTGAAAGGGGAGAAGTAATTATGTGAGCTTAAGCTAGTAATGTGAGTTCCCCTCTAGTATATATTCTATAGGTAGAATCCCATTTTAATAAATCAAGTCCAAAGAGAGAAAACAAATCAGCTAATTTAATTCCACATTAATAAAATTGGGTAGTCTCATAATTAATTGCTATGGTAACATTTTAAAGGATAAATCATAAATGAAACTTGTTTATAAACCCGTAACTCAGTAGGGTATTTTAAATTCAATATACATCCCATAGAATAACATTAATAATTTATTCAACATGCCTATGATGGTCTATAATAACAAATAACAATGCACTCTCTCTCTCTCCAATCATATTGTTCTATTCCTTTAAATCAACTTGTCTTTCTCACATATTAAGTATAAACATCTAAGGTTGGATAAAATAGTTAAAATGCATAACATTTATACTATCTAAGATGCTAATCATAAGAGCAGTAACCAATAAGATGATCAAAACCCATGCAAAATCATTTAAGGTTTCCTTGAGCATATAACATAAATTATTACTATCAATAAGAGAGTAAAATCATGGGGAAAAAGAGAAAAATATGGAACATTATAGGCAACTAAAATGATGCTACCAACCAAGGGTAATTAACCTCCTCTTTGGCTCAAGTTTATTGTACCATTTCCTAGTTTATTTAAAATTCATACACCACCATTATTAAATTGAAATATAACTCATTTTACTTACTCTTTAAATCCTTAGGGATTTTGATAATTCCATACTTATATAATATCATGTTGTTTCAATTTACTAAACATGAATGCCTAAATATAATTAATGAGAAAAGATATAGCTTATGGTCAGACTTATAGTTACCAGATAAGATATAGTGGGTAACTCATAGATTCATTCATGCAAAAGAGATCGTGTTGGTAAATAGTCATGGTGTGTATAGTAAACAAGATGTATGCATTGTTACAAATGAAAGGGTGTATTTTCAGCCAAGCATATGTTTCTAGACCATTACATTATTCCATAAATACATTATATTTGAGGTAGAATAATACTTATCCCATACTCATTAAGATGACATAAAATTTGTAGTCATTAAATACTATAAAACTCAAGTTATGTTGTAATTAAATGCCTAACTAAACTGTTGATGCAGGAAAGTACACCCAGTGGTAGAGAGTCAAACTCCTGCCTTCTCCTCGCAACATGGAAAGTCCTCTCTCACCTATGGGATGATGAAGTAGGAGAGGAGAGTCTCTAGATAAGGGCTAGCTCCCTTTGATGCATTATGTTTGTTTTAGGCAGTGTAAAATATAGATATGTATATAGATATAAACTGGGGGGATGAAAAGGGAGGAAAATACATGAAAACAAACTACTCTAAAGAGGTGATACACCAAAACAAGATGACCTTCTCACACCCACTCTCAAAATCAGACAAACACACTTATATGCTTCACTCTTGACAGAAGAAATAATCTACAAACTTGACAGGGAGGTAAAAAATGAAAGATACAAAAAGGGAGGTTCACCAAAGGTGTTGTGAGAAGCACTCTGTAGATGATCCCCTCTATTTTGCACTTCAAAATAAAACTCTTCTCCTATCAGCTACAGATGGCACCTTATAGATAATTGGTGTATTGGTGTTGAACCTATGACAGCATCAAAGACAATGACTAGACATAAATTAACACTCAAGACATACACAGAATATCTATCCAAAGAAGAGGTAAAACTATGTTTATAGATTTAGGTGGAAATTTCGGCAAGGCTGTGCTTTGTAAAATTGTGAAAAGATTATTACAAAATGACCAAGTTTGCAATATATAGGGAAAGCCCAAGAGGCTCATTGGTTACAAGTGGCCTATTGCATCTATTCATGAAAGGAAACAAGTCACTCAAAATCATTAATGAAATATGTGCTCTGTCCCCTTGAAATCTACCTTTGTCAAGGTTAATACGTGATTTGCCTTCTCATTTAGTGAAAAATGGAGAAAACTAGTTACTTTACTAGCCACTTGCATCCTAAATGATCAATTCACTGGCACTATTTCACCTACCCAAGTCACTTCTTCAATTAGTGCTAGTTGGACAACTACACACTCATTCCTTGCTTGTCACTTTGTCTATTTGTCCCATTTGGCTCATTCGGTCCCCCAGGGTGAACATCTTAGCGGGTCGCTACGTTTTGAGCTCCTTTCCATGGCCATCACTTCCTTCATTGGAAAATAAATACTTATTCTATTTCACTAAAATTGACATGCATATGGCCGTCACCACTTTGAACACCAACGGTTCTTTCATCCTGTTAAACTTGATAGTTTTCAGGACGTCGTCGGGTCTACATGGCAACATTATCAAATCCTTGTTGGATTTTCCTCAAGCTTGTTTTCCTTCCTTGGCCCTTCCCAGGCACTTCTTTGCCTTGTTAATTTCCTTGGCACCTTCTGAAAGGGAAGGTGCCCCCTTCGGCCCTTTGAAAAGTCCCTTTGCATTCTACTGGAAGTCCCCCGCAAGGGCACCTACCATTTAGGGTCCTTTGGTGGGTCTCTTTTTAGGGTCGTTGGACCTTCAGACTTCTCCGTGGGCTCCCCACAGACAAATTGTCCATGGACAATTTCCCTGGGTGAATTTCCCCGAGTCAATTTCCTCGGGTTTGTCTAACTGTGGCTCTCCGCTTTGTATTTCCATGGACTTTTTGTCCACAGATAATTTCCCACAGACAAAAAGTCCACGAAATTTTTTCCTGGGATTTTGATTTGTACTTTGAAGTGGCCCAAATTCCTTCAGACTTTTTGTTTGAAGGAATTCCTTCAGGCAAAAAGGTTGAAGGAATTTGGACTTAGCCAAATTTCAAACCAACTAATTTTTAAACTTAAATCAGGTCCTTTGCCTACCCTCCGCTAGGGCATTTTGACTTCAAAGACCCCTCCAGCCAAAGGGCATTCCTTTGAACTAAGTCTGTTGAACCAAAGATAGGTTCAACGGTTCAACCAAGCGCATTGATGAGGAATGAGCCAAAGGTTGACAAACCCTTCTATTGAACCTTTTCGTTGAACTAAACCCGTTGAACCAAAGATAGGTTCAATGGTTCAAGGTTCAACCATTGTGTGTTGATTCCAAAAGGCAACTAAGCCGATGAACCATTGAACTGAAACCCGTTGAACTTTCAGTCATGAACCTTTTCCATTGAACCAAAAAATTGGTTCAATCTCTTATTGAAATGAGATGTTGAACCAAGGCTGAACCAAATAGAGAAACACTGGCATAAACTTGTGCATCCTGGAATAATTGCCTTCAAATAATGAAGAAAGAAGGTGAACAATTTTGGCCTGTGAATAAAAATTGGTCAACAAATGGTGACTCACAGGGGAAGCATGCCTGCCATGCTTAGAATCTAGCTGCCTTGAAAATCCATTGGGCATGGAGTTAGATAATAACTTTTAGAACTAGTAATAGCTCTGCTAAAACTTAAAACCAATCACGCAGATCCACCTCCAAGGAAAAGAAAGCACACACAAGACTAAGAAAACTACTACTTGTGCAATAGAACTTAGGGAAAATAGGAAAGAAAATAAGGGGAAATATGTACAAGCAAACCCAAAAAATCAATGGGAACACTTCAGATGTATCCCATTAACTGGGATACGTAGTTCTTCACCATCCAAACTAGAAAGTTGGAATGCATTACGCTGCTTACACTGAGTGATCATGTAAGGACCACTCCATAAGGCATCAAATTTTGCATGTTTTCTAGGCTTAGCTCAATCTTCATCCCATTTCAGGACAATTTCTCCTTCAGAGAAATCTCTTGACAAAGATTTCTTGTCGAAGTGCCTTTTTACTTGCTATTGGCGACTGGTCATGGAAGCCATAGCCCGATCCCTTACCTCTTAGAGTTCCATTAGCTCACACAACCTGACCTCCAGGCTATTTCCTTCCTCAAACTATAGTTGGTGGGAGAGATCTAACACTGGAAATTCAAGCGAGATGGGAAGCCTAGCTTCCCTTCCATACACAAGCGTATATGGAGAATTTTTTATTGCTCTTTTTGGAGCAATTCGGTCGGCCCATAGAGCTGTCTTTAGCTTGGCATGCCAAGTTCTCTAATTATCCTCCATAGTCCTCTTTATGATTCTAATCATATTTTTGATGGTGGACTCAACTAGCCCATTCCCCTGTAGATAATAATTTGATGAAGTGCTCAGGTATATGCCATACTTCAGCGCCCATTCACTAGTTTTGGTTCCCAAAAAATCCAAGGTGTTATTTGAGATTATGGTGGATGGGACTCCAAATATTGTTACCAGGGCCTCATAAAACTCTAGGATTACACTTTCATTCACCTCTTTCAGAGCAATGAACTCCACCCACCTTGTGAAATAATCCGTAGCAGTCAGGACCCATTTATGCCCAACACTAGAGGGAGGATTGATCAACCCTATGAAGTCCAGGCCCCACTGCATGAATGGTTGCTCAACTTGAATGGGTTATAGAGGCATGGTAGCTAATCACTATTTTCCATCAAAAAGTGTACACTTCTGGCACTTTCTTACATAGGCATGGGTGTCCTTGAAAAGAGTAGGCCAAAAATAGCTAGCTCTCATTATCCTTGCTACCATAGCTCTAGGGGTGAAATGACCACCTACTGGCCCATCATGGAACTCAGCCAATACCTTATTAGCCTAGTTTGGGTTAATGCACCTTAGGAGGACCCCAGAGAAATCCCTCCTAAACAATACTTCATCAACTAGAACATAAGGAAGGGACTGGAGTTTAAAATACCTTCTTCTGATCTTATCAAGACCCTATGGACACTCACCCATGAGAAGGAAATGCCTCATGTCCAGCGTCCAATCCTTTATGACAGTTGGTTCTTCTATAGTGGCCACATCATGGATTAATAAGATGTCTTTCCTCTCTTGCTTTAAGTCTGTAGCTAGCTATTCACACAGGCCTCTTCCCCTCACTAGCTTGGTGATTTTGATTTCTACGTCATACTCCTTCACTTTGGTAATCCACCCTACCCTCTTTTCATTCAAATCTCGATTGGTCAAAAAATCCTTGACACCAAGATGTGGGACCATAAGGTGAATCCTACTGTTAGACAACATATGCCTAAATTTCTTCAAGCTCTACACTACTACCAGGACTTGCTTCTCTACATAGGTGTACCTGACTTCAAAGTCCTCTAACCCTTAGCTAAAAAAAGCAAGTGGCTACTCGAGGTCATCACCGTTAGCTTGGGTAAGCATGGTAGATATCACCTCCTCATTGTTGAAATTATAGAGGTTAAAGTCCTTGCTAAAGTCTAGGCTGATCAAAGTGGGAGCCCGAGTTATGGCCTACTTGATGGCCTCAAAGATGTCTCTCCTTTGAGCTATCCATTTTAAATCCCCACCTTTTTTCAACATAGGGGTGAGTGGCTTAACTATCTCTAAAAATTTTGAAATGAATCTTCAAATGAAATTGATCCTGCCAAAGAAACTCTGTAGACTTTTCTTGTGCTTTGGTAGGGACATTTCCAGGATAGAGTGAACTCTCTCAGGGTCAATAGACAAACCATCCTTGGACACAATGTGACCAAGGAGTTTTTCCTCATGAACAACAAACACACACCTCTTTGGATTAAGAGAGATGCCAGATTCCCTACACCTTTCTAAAATTTGCTTGAGGTGTTCTATGTGTTGGTTCGCTTTCTTGGAGAATAATTTTACATCATCAAGGTATATCAATACATTGTTATTTATCAAGCCACCAAAATCCATGTCCATGACTCGCTAAAAGGTATCACTAGCATTGGATAGCCCGAATGGCATCTTCTTATAGGCAAACATTCCTCGATTAGTGGTGAAGGTTGTTTTGTGCTGGTCATAGCCTTGTACTAGAATTTGATTATACCCTGAATAACCATCCAGGAGGGAGAAACGCTCACTACTAGTTATCTTTTGGAGGATCTACTCCATGCTTGGAAGGGGATAATGATATTTTATAGAGACTTTATTAAGGTCTCTAAAGTCGACACATAGCCTGATCTCCCCATTCTTCTTTCTAATAGGAACAAGGTTGGCCAGCCATGAGGAATGCTTGATTGAAAATATAATTCTAGACTCAATTAATTTGGCCAATTCCCTCTACATGAGGGGCTCAATTGTAGGATGGATAGGCCTTTGCTTTTGTGTGACTGGCTTGGCACCTTCTTCCAATTTAATGGTGTGCTGGGCAAGCCTTGGGTCAAAGCCCTTTAAATCACTGTAATCCCATGCAAACACATCAGTGAATTCTTGACACAACAGAATGAAAGCTTGCCTTTTTTGAAACATACAGACCTTACCAAGCACAAGTAACTTGTCCTTGAAGATTTTGACCCTTTTGTAATTCTCCTCTTTGGTTGTGATGCAGGCCTTGTCATTTCTTAATTGGTCATCTCTGTTGAATTTGCTTTCAAGCATGACCAGACCTTTAGGGAGTTTATTATTCTTCAACTGAACAATTTGATTGCCATATTGTTGCTACAATTTCACCTGGTTGTGTGTTGTGAACTCAACTTCTTCTTGTAGGAAGAAAGCTATCTGCTGGTCACTTTTGAAAACTTGCCAATTTGCAATGTTGTCTAGGATTGAAGGCTGAACCACCAATTTTAAGTGGTGTGAGCCACAGTCTCAGCTTTTTTCCCTTAAAACATCAAGTTGGGTGCCAATTGCTGCCAACTTGTTAGCCTGCTTGTTCTATTCTTTGGGAATGGAGCTGATATTAAAAGCAAGGAAATCCTCCACCAAGTCCTAGACTCTATGCTTGTAAGAATTTAGCAAGGAGTTCTTTATCAGATTTTAGCCTCTCACCTGATTTACAATCAGCTCGCTATTTCCCAAGACTTGTAACTTCTTAATCCCTCTTTTTCTTGCACATTAAAGGCCATGGATCAAAGACTCATATTCTACAACATTATTTGTGCAAGAGAATTGGAAATAGAAAGCTAAAAAGTACCTTTCCTTTGAAGGGGAAACCAACATTGCCCCACCACTAGTGCCTATTTTTCTTTTGGAACTATCAAAATACAGCTGCCACAGGCCAAGGTCTTCTTTACTTTCCTTCATTAAATTTGACATGAAGGTGCCCTCTTCATGCATGTAATAGACCCCAAGGTCTGTCTCTTCTATAAATTTGTATGGGTCATGTTCGAAGTTATCATTTCCCCACTCATCCAAGAGTAGTTCTATGACTCCTTCAAGAGTAGAAGATGGAGATTGGTCTATCTGAGACTCTTCTGGGTCAATGATGGTGTAAGTAACATTTGATACCTTGGGCAAATATGGTTTTAGGTGGTCCTTGTAGAGCGGCTCAGACTCGATTTTCACTTTGGTCCCATAATTGGTTCTAAAAACTAGATATGACCAATTCACTGCTAGATAGCCACCTATCTTTGACGTGAAGTTCCTGGACAAGCAAATTGTGAAATACGGAGGAACATCTGCTACCACTATATCATGGGGAGTTGAGAAGGTTGGGCAAGCATGCAATGTCAAGCCTAAACCCTTCACAATTCCAACTATTTTTTTAGGTGTCCCATCTAACTTTAGGACTCCCTTTTTCATTTCTTCATACTTTAATCCCATCTTATCAATAATGCACTTGGGCATTACTAAGGTGCTGGCCCCACTGTCAATTATGCGATTATGTACCAAGAAGTCCCCAATGACCAAGGATACATAGAAAGGGTGAGTCTTCTCTTCCTTTTTTACTTGACCTACAGTGGAAGGCTACCCATTTGTCATCAAGACATTATCAGTGCTTACCGGGATAGTTTAACAGTCCAGCTCATGCAATTCCTTTCTCAACACATCCTTCTAGCCTGGAAGAGACAATGAATCCCATAAATAGATATTCATATTTAGCTTCTTCATTTGATCCACTATATTGATTTGAGGATTGCCACACCTTAAGCTTTCCTTGGGGTTGATTTCAAGCTGAGTTGCATGCTGAGGGGCTGAAGGTATATATGGCTGCCTAAAATTTGGGGCCTTTGAATTAGAGTGTGATGGAGGAGGTGTTACTGCCACCTAAGTGGTAGCCTGGGCTTCTCCCATTGCCCTTCTCTTAAACCTCATGTTGGCTACAACATAATCAGCCTAATTGTATGCATTACCCACATAATTCACTGAATACAATTCCCCTTCCAAATGATTCATCAGAGTAGAATCAGGCTGAGCCTCATTACTACTCATGTTGGGTTGTATTGAAAGCTCGAAGGCCTAAGATTGAGCAGATTTTTGGTTTTTTACATTCTAAAAATAGTTTATCATCTCATTTGTGTAAATGGCCTATTCTTGGCCATATCCCATGGTCAAACAGCTTGGCTGCTCTTGCACTAAATTGTTCTGAATAGGCACCATGGCCTTAGATGATGAAGAGGGACCGGTGTTGTAATTTTGAAATAGCCTGGTTGTTATGAAATGCCCCTGACCTTGGTTATAATTTTGAAAGGGGGGTTTAGGGACTTGACCATATTGCTGGTATCCCTGATTCGGTCTATTGTTTTGAGCTTGCTACCTTTTAAGGGCAACAAGTTCATTTGACATGTTTTGCAATAGGCTTTTAACCTCATGAAGCTCATTAGACAGAACTGTAGTTGGCTTCTCAATGGTAGGTAGGGGAGCAATTGTTGGAGCAATGGTTTGAATTAGGGGCAACAGTTCTGAGAAAAGTGGCATGTGAGGCCTAGGGGCTATTTTCCCAGCTTGAACCAAGCAATTTTTGGCTGCTATGGCAATGTCATAAGTAGCTAGAAATATATGTCCTCCCATGGATTGAATCATCATAGCAATATCATTTTTTAACACCTTTAAATAGTATAAGAAAGCGTAGCTGGGAGTCGATCTTACCAGGATGGGAATTCTATCCCAAGTCTTTTGAAAATGTGTGTTGAAGTCCTACATATACTCGTGCAGAGCTCTCTTTATGGTCGTCAGCTACTCAACAAGTGAGAGACCATCACTTTTTTTTCCAAAATGATCTGTTAACTGAGTGACCAATTCGTTCTAGGAATGTATTCAATTCATAGGCAAGGTACCGTACCAGTCAAGAGCTTTGCCTTTCAGAGACAAAGTTAGTAGTCTGATGGCAATGTTTTCTTCTATTATATTGTGAATATTGCAAAGGTTGGAAATATTCCTAATATGCTCAATGGATATAATAGGTCCCACTCCATTGAGAGGAGGTACATTCTTGAGAGCTGTTCCTGGAATTGGATCATAGCGTGGGAGGTTCAAGGGACTCTCACCATGAAAAGTCACAAAAGGGAATGCCATGGCTGTGATTGGCTATAACTAAGGTTGTATTACAACTGTGTTTCTTATAATAGGCCTAGGAGGATTAATTTCTGGATAAGGATGGGTCCTCTCAAATCATAGTCTTTTAGCAGAATTTAAAGGCAATTCAACAAAATCAAAAGGAACCCCTTTTGTAGCAGACCTTGTGGTGACCTTAGGCATAAAAGATTAAGAAATTGGTTCTAAAAATATAGAATTGAATCTCTTACTAGTGGAGTCACCAGATGCTGGAAAAATTTAATTGGTTGTATCAGGACCAACATCAATCCTAAACTTTATTGCATTGAAAACTTGGGTCCCACTGGGCATGCCAGAACTGTTGACGTAGGAAAGTGCACCAAGTGGCAGGGAATCAAACTCCTACCTTCTCCTCGTAACATGGAAACTCCTCTCTCGCCTGTGGGAAAGTGAAGCAGGAGAGGAGAGTCTCTAGATAAGGGCTAGTTCCCTTTGATGCATCATGTTTGTTTCAAGCAGTGAAAAATATAGATATGTATATAGATATAAACTAGGGGGATGAAAAGGGAGGAAAATACATGAAAAAAATTACTCTAAGGAGGTGATACACCAAAACAAGATGACCTTCTCACACCCACTCTAAAAATTAGACAGACACACTTATACGCTTCACTCTTGATTAAAAAAACAATCTACAAACTTGACAGGGAGGTAAAAAATGAAAGATACAAAAAGGGAGGTTCACCAAAGGTGTTGTGAGAAGCACTCTTTAGATGATCCCCTCTATTTTGCACTTCAAAATAAAACTCTTCTCCTATCAGCTATAGATGGCACCTTGTAGATAATTGGTGCGTTGGTGTTGAACTTGTGACAGCATCAAAGACAACAACTAGACACAAATCAACACTCAAGACATACACAGAATATCTATCCAAAGAAGAGGTAAATCTATGTTTATAGATTCAGGTGGAAATTTTAGTAGGGCTACACCTTGTAAAATTGTGAAAATATTATTACAAAATGACCAAGTTCGCAATATATATGGAAAGTCCAAGAGGCTCATTTGGTGCTCATCGATTACAAGTGGCCTATTGCATCTATTCATGAAAGGAAACAAGTCACTCAAAATCATTAATGAACGGTGCACTTTGTCCCCTTGAAATCTACCTTTGTCAAAGTTAATACATGATTTGCCTTCTCATTTAATGAAAAATGGAGAAAACTGGTTACTTTACCAGTCGCTTGCATCCCAAATGATCAATTTGCTGGCACTATTTCACCTACCCAAGTCACTTCTTCAATTAGCGCCAGTTGGACAACTACACACTCATTCTTTGCTTGTCACTTTGTCCATTTGTCCCATCTGGCTCTTTTGGCCCCCCAAGGCAAACATCTTGGTGGGTCGCTATGTTTTGAGCTCCTTTCCATGGCCATCACTTCCTTCATTTGAAAACAAATAGTTATTCTATTTTGCTAAAATTGATGTGCATATGGCCGTCACCACTTTGAACACCAACGGTTCTTTCATCTTGTTAAACTTGATGGTTTTTGGGATGTCATCAGGTCCATGTAGCATCTTTATCAAATCCCTGTTGGATTTTCCTCAGGCTTGTTTTCCTTCCTTGGCCCTTCCTGGGCACTTCTTTGCCTTGTTAATTTTCTTGTCACCTTCCGAAAGGGAAGGTGCCCCCTTCGGCCCTTTGAAAAGTCCCTTTGCATTTTGTCAGAAGTCCCCCGCAAGGGCACCTACCCTTCAGGGTCCTTCGATGGGTCTCTTTGTAGGGTCTTTGGACCTTCAGACTTCTCCCTAGGCTCCCCACAAACAAATTGTCTGTGGACAATTTCCCTAGGTGAATTTCCCCAGGTCAATTTCCTTGGGTCTATCTGACTGTGGCTCTCCACTTTGTATTTCCATGGACTTTTTGTCCGCAGACAATTTCCCATAGACAAAAAGTCTACGGAAATTTTGCCTGGGCTTTTGCTTTGTACTTTGAAAAGGCCCGAATTCCTTCAGACTTTTTGTCTGAAGGAATTCCTTCAGGCAAAAAGTTTGAAAGAATTTAGACTTAGTTAAATTTTGAACCAACTAATTTTTAAACTTGAACCGGGTCCTTTGCCTGCCCTCCGCTAGGGCATTTTGACTTTGAAGACCCCTCTAGCCAAAGGGCATTCCTTTGAACTAAGTCTGTTGAACCAAAGATAGGTTCAATGGTTCAACCAAGCGCACCGATGAGGAATGAGCCAAAGTCTGATGAACCCTTCTATTAAACCTTTATGTTGAACTAAACCCATTGAACCAAAGATAGGTTCAACAGTTCAAGGTTTAATCATTGCACGCCGATTCTAAAAAGGCAACTAAGCCGATGAACCATTGAACTGAAACCCATTAAACTGTCAGCCATGAACCTTTTCTATTGAACCAAAAAATTGGTTCAATCACTTGTTGAAATGAGATGTTGAACCAAGGCTGAACCAAATAGAGAAACACTGGCATAAAATTGTGCATCCTGGAACAACTGCCTTCGAATAATGAAGAAAGAAGGTGAACAATTTTGGCCTGTGAATAAAAATTGGTCAACATAAACCACACTATATATTCCATCAACATGATCAAGAAGATCATGTAGTTTTAGCAATTTTATTGACAACTTCCTACTATACCAACTCACTTATTTCATGTGTAGTTTCCAGTCATGGGTCAAATAAAGTGCAACCAATACTATATTATAAGGATAATTCCAGCCATATATGTGATCATAAAAAATAACAAGAACCTTAAAGGAACTAATTACTTTCCATTTCCTAAAATAGGAATTTCATTTCCATGATAGACCAAGTTTGAAATAAACATCAATCATAAGGAATGCACATACTTATAAGATGATATGAAATTCTGAATAAGCAAGGTATGAAAGAAACATGATCATCGTAGACTTTACATATAACCTGAGTATTAATAGTCATGTAAATCCACAATTTTCAAGCATAAATAGGAATTTCCATCCCTTCCCTTAATAAGTGAAATCCAATAGAAATCTAAACTAGTGACTACAATAATGTAAAGAAGATTGAGTATACCTTAGCTAAAACATGTAGAAATAAAATAATTCCCAAGATCACATAGACCCCCAAACCATTATAGATAATGTTGTACAATAACTATGGTGGAATAAAATCAAGGCAACAACCATCTAAATCTAAGAAAATGATAGCATAACAAAAGATTTACACACAAATCATACTTCAGCCCCTAGCCATGGCATAGACCCATGTGGTAATAATAAAATATTCCCACATGAGGATATACCCCACTGAGTTTTATGTAGAAATTAAAATATTAATAATGGATCCAAGTTATAGAATTTAAACTAAAAAGAGAAAACACATGCCTAGTTAAATTTATGTAGGGTTTTCGTTAGTTTTGATTTTTATCTTAAAAAATGGTGCCACATCTAAGTAGCATCCACTTCTCTTCCATAAATTCCCTACTTTTCATCTTCCTTCCTTCTTATTTATCTATCTATTGTTCATTTATTCTATGCTCAGCATGGTGGTGGCCAAAAATGCAGGCCAAAACCCTATAATCCATACTCTCCTTTCCCCCTTATTTTTCTAGTGAATTCAATAACCTATAATGATGGTCAATTCAATATATTCTAAGGAAAAACCATAACATTGATTTATCCCAATTTTAAAGTCCAATGTTATAACAAGTTTGTGGCCCCCATACAACTCATGACCATTTCGTAGTCCAAAACCTTCTTCCACAAAAGTCTACAATCTTAATCATTAACCAAATTTACCATCATACATAAGACTATAATAAAATCAAATTCCTATATCTACATATGCCAACACATCAATTAAACTTATAAGCATTTCAATTGACCAATATAATCTTATAGACCTTATCGAAATTTACAAGGTTAAATTACCAAGGCTAACAATTCTATAATCCACCTTTGGAGCATATACTTATGTATATATTTAAAACTTATAAAGACCACTTTGGCATTCAAATCATGACAAGTAACCTCTTCTTGAGCATATATATATTTATATACACATATACATATGTATATATATGTAAAAATATATGTAGACCACCGTAGTCATATGTATGTATGTATATGTATATGTATATGTATATGTGTGTGTCTATATATATATATATATATATATATATATATATATATATTCAAATTTCAAATGATTAGTCCAGTTTTGATCACATACCAATATTTCATACAGCTGAGCCTTATCCACAGTGATATAATGTGTCAACTAGAGGGGATATGACATCATCTCTTCCTTAAAGAGGATCCATCCTGGTGAATAAATAAGTATCATGAGCCAATCTACATCAAAAGCAATATTTAAAAATCTTTTCAAAATTGTTTACTCCTTATAAGAAATCAATAGATAAGCTCAAGAATTAAAATTACTAGATTGATAAATTTTAAAAAGTATTATTAGAATAATAGTCAAGCCTACTATGTGATCACATAGTCCATGATTAAAATAAGTATATTGCCTTGCACCTTACCTTTATCATAACAAGTATATTTATCTATTCACATCCTGAATATATATCCAACTTTACCTAGTTGATATGTCATATACCACCCTTAAAATAAATATGTCCTTCACCTAACCACGATAGAAAATTGTTTTTTCAATTTGGATTTTTTTAATAAGGACAAGGTGAGCAAAATGAGGTGTTGTATTCACCCTTACTTCCATAATATATGCAATATTCAAACTTAGACACTTATATAAATTATTATTTTGTGCCTCAAAAGGCCATGGTTTCACTCAAGAAAACATTAACATGCTTTACAAAAGGTTCTTCCAGCATAATCTTGCCCTTACCTTAGCAAGTTTATCAATAAAATACTATTTTTAACATAGTACTATTGAATTCCACTTAGCTATAAAATTAGCTAATTCATGAAAAATTATACATTCTAGGTTGTAATTACCAAATAGAATTTAATATTTATCAACAAAAGAGTTTTTTATTACTCTTTAAACCATAAATTCACAACTATTATCTCATACAAAACAAAAGTATCTATTAATTCTTATTATAGACATGAACTTGTGATCATAGTTTCAATATAAAAATGGTTTTTCAGGCAAACCTTCCTCGTGTTAAGAGGAAATATTAACACAACAATCTATAAATTCATAATAGTAATCATTAAAAATGCAACCAAACAAAATTTCACAAAATATTTATGTTTGAGATGTTGTCTTCCCATAAAATTTTAAGTTATATATACATACATAAACACACACACGTAGATGTGTGTGTGTGTGTGTGTGTGTGTGTGTGTGTGTGTGTGTGTGTGTGTGTGTGTGTGTGTGTGTGTGTGTGTGTGTGTGTGTGTGTGTGTGTGTGTGTGTGTGTGTGTGTGTGTGTGTGTGTGTGTGTGTGTGTACACACACAATACAACATTCACACAAGTATGTGGTATTGCAACCACTTAAAGTATGCTTCACACATAAATTTTATCATTCATTCCAAATTGAAACCAAAAAAAACCACCATACCACTAAGGTTTACACAACACATATTATGCTTGTACATCCTCTTTGTAACATCCTTAATAAAATTTCAAAAATAATTTAGATTCATCATTATATGGTTAATTTTATTTCACCATTCATCATTCATGGGTTAGTGCAGCATCCTGCACCAACCACATTTAACATCGAAGAAGACATACCAGGTATTCAAATGTAAACCCAAGGTTTTTAACATGCTTTCCACAAATTATGAGCTCACATGAAGGTCATTGGGATTACAATCACACCATATTATTGCACTTACTTATTGGCATCATTATAAGTACATAAATTTAAAAATTTATTTGATCAAGACTTTATATTGTTCCTCCTGATCATAATATAGCATGCATTCCATCCATGCTTAAACAAACCAAAAATATTCATCTCAGGATATTAATTATAAGTACATACAAACAATACCTATAACACAACATGGTGACACTTACCAGTCAACACATTCCTTAAATCATAACATTCATTCTATAACATTATTTTTAGGTAATTCAACCATTACCTTATTACTAGCATGCTTGATTTTACAAGTCAATATGTGCTTGTATTTCATCAAGTTTAGTCTTGTTATTTTTATATAAAATTCTAATTTATAGGACCAATTAATTCTTCGCAAAGATACATAATAAATTTCATAAGGTTTTCTATATAACAACATATAATAGGTTGTTAAAGGGACACTTAATCTATGAGGTGACCATTTTTCATGAAGATTCCACAACCAACTTGTGGCACTTTTGGTGTTCAACCCAAACAAATCAAGTGGCTACTTCATGTAAAAGGGAGAAGTGGATTTTCATCCTATGTAAGACTCCACTCCCTATCTCGTACCCAATCTAATAATCATGGATATAGTGTTTATTCACCCTAAACCTCATACTTGCATCAAAGTTCATTGCTAGAGCAGTGATGCAAGAACACACCACACGAGACACTCACTATACCTTGGCAAATTATAATTAAAAGAAACTAATTTTGGAATAAAAACTACATCAAAAATTGGTTTATGATCACATTACAATATATATATATATATATATATATATATATAATATTGATATTAAGTAGAAATTATGGAAGTTCACAAGTTAACTATATTAACATCAATAGAGAGTTACATGTTACATGATGTAATATGTTTAACAAAATATAAAAGGTTTACACATCATACAATAGTTTTACATACACTAAAGGAACCATAATACTAGGACACACACAATTGTCGAAGGGTTGATAATTTAAGCCAAGGTATTTTCACATCACACCAATTAAACACACTAGAACATGAAGCACAAGGTTCTATGATTTTCATTGTTCTATTTGATGTCTAAATACCATCTTGAATGACATAAAATAACCATCATATAACATCATGCCTAATTTTAGGGATCTCAAGTTCATTGATACCTTATTTCAAATAAGGGTGTGTTCTAACAAGGCCGATAAATCTATATCAATGATTCTTTGGAATTTACCAACAAGGTTCACACTTCATGGATTAGAGGGCTCATGATACCCATTAATAATGAGAGATCCCCAAAATTTCCTCTTTTACCCAACAAAATAAGTTACACTCACCCCAATGGGCCCTCTAAACTTAATTTACATCCTTGGATCTCCTAAGAGTATTATACCTCATCATCATATGATGGCTCACCCATGTAAGCTATCAATGATCATCGAGCATGGTTTCTTGATTCTAACAACAAGCTCTATAATTTTCCTTCTAATTGACTTGTGTTAACAAGTCAAAGGTTGACTAGCAATGCTTACTTAAATGGATCATAATATTAGAAAAGGATGAACTTAGCCAAGGCTCTAGGTGCATCTCATATCTTCATAGTGGGAATTATAGTTTCCCACAACCATTAAATATAGCTACAATCGTAAAAGACATCCTTGAGGATGTAAAACATATCCATGATTATCATAACATTCTCATGGATGCCAAATCTCATCCCAAGATTGAGTAAACATCCTCATGGAATTAAAACATATTCAAGGATAACCTAGCCTCCTTATGGGATTAAAACATGCCCATGATCAAAATAAAAACATCAAGGAATCAAAACATGCCCACACACTTAATATATTCTAGCCTTTTAAAGTGACAAAACCATAATCTTCTTTGTTCAAATTTGAGGATACCAATTACCCAAAACAAAATTGAGCATTGATTCAATTGAAATTTCATTTATTTTTAGCACCATAGTATTATTATGCATAATACTCATTCACTTTCAAGTTGAAATGGTTGAAATCAACCAACCATATAAGAGTTTTTAACCCAAAAAACCTTCCTTGACTTTCCTTATAAGTACATTACTTGGAACAAAATAATGTTCCCCAAGCATCATAAATAATACATAAATTTTTGAATTGTTACAACCAGTCATGTGTAAAGACACATAAGCCAAGCAATAAATTATAATTGCTTTCCCCAGTTATCAATAAATTATAGCTATATAAAACTCTCAGCTTGTCCACAAAAAACTCTATTAAAATTAGCAAGGATGTAAGGAGAAACCCCTTAATATTGTTTCCCAACTATAAAGGATATAATAATGCTTTACAAGGATATTTATGTTTCATATCTCGTCATGGCACAAATCAATTAACTAGACTGATATATACATAACTACAAAAAAAATAGTTACATACACATAAAAGATCAACATACCTTCACCAAGGTTTGCTATCACATCTCTTAAAGTCATAATTGCCTTGGGATAGCCTCACTCAAATAAGAACAACTTAACCCATAAGGGAATTCTTAATCCATTTGAAACCATTCATTTTAAAAAGTGGTATGTTAGTTCCATAAATTTAGCATTCTAACTCTTTTCAACAATTTAAACTAGGTATTTGGTTTACCAAACAATATTTATAACATTATTGTCTTTAGGACTAGAAATGGTTATCACTAAAATTCATTATTTTTAGCTCCCCAATGGCTCAAGACATTCCCTCAATAAGAGGAGAGCATAAGCTCAACTGATTTACCCAAGTAGACCAGCTCCTCATATCTAATATAGCCCTCCATGTTTGAGTTAAACCATTCATCTTCCCTAAGTAATAATGTTCCAAGCACCTAATGATGGCTTGATTATATGACCCATCAATAAATACTAGACATTGTTTCCCTCTATTATAATAGCAAAGCCTTTACCACTTATCTCCCATTATCCCACCCATACAATTCAATGTCCAATAAGTGAGGCTTACTCAGACATAAATATAATTGGGAAGGGTTAATCCAACCAAGGAAAAGGTAGATATCAATGGTCATACATGAAATTATACTTCTATTATATCAACATCATGTAACAACACTATCTTATTCACATTAGCTATCATACTTTATTGGTTGATATACCTATGTGTATACACAATCATGTATCAACTATATCATCAAAATTTTCACCCATATAAGTAGGGGATGGGAACTTAATGAACTCCTTGACACTTAGGTCAGCCATAATAAACACCCTTACTTATATCCTAAGTTCATTTGCCTAATCAATTCCAATTTTGGTAAATCTCAAGGAAATGTTCTCGACATTACTTAGCCTATGTACCAATTTCCCAATCATGCCTTGAGTGGCTTCTCATGCTGTTAAATCCCCATTAGGACTTCTTTCTCTTTATCAAGCCATTGATGCCTTAGATTTACTCAACATGAGCACCATCAAATCCAAATATATCTTAGACTTGAGAATCATAGGATAGTAGTTTAGGCATATTGCCATTTTCAAACATCTCCTAGAGCAAGAAATGGTAGGAACCCAATAGTAAGAACAACTTGATTTAGTTGTAAAATAAATTAACATTGATATTTACTTCTAGGGAGTGATAAAAGTAAATATGTTTCTCAATAACACATAACACAGGTTATGATACTAAATGAAATAACCCCCTAAAACAAATTCAATAATTGCTATAGAGTATGCAACAGAAATGCATGAAGAACCCACTATGAAAATTTATAATGCATGACACAACATATTGGTTTGCACAAGGATGAGTAGAAAACCCATAAATAGATTACATCATGTGAAAACTTATACAAGGATGAATATCACTAGAGGATTCCATAGAGAAAAAGTTTTCCTAAAGAATGATGCATCATTTGAGGGGTATTAATGTATGGGTCCACACTAATAACCTTCAAACTTTTATAAGTCACTCATTCTCCCTATCTAACTACATAGGGATCTTGAACCCTATCTCAGTATCCAATCACCCTATCTAAGATTAATACCCATAGTCCTCTTTTTAGAAGATGATTCATTATTCTTATTATTATGAAAACTATCATTCTGAAACTTATTATTTGTCCTATTAAACCTTTGAAGTGAGAGGTTCCTAAAATATATCTCTCTAGTATTTCCAACTTATTTTTACAGTTGAATGAAATCAATTCTTAACTTGTAAACCATTCTTAGGATAGACTCATTCTGATTCTTGTTTTAAAATTATGCACCTAGTTATTGTTAGCACTAGTAGCTAGTACTAAATCTCTTTGATCATTTTTATTGAATCCATTAGTAGAAATATGACACAAGAATCCTAAATTTTTATTGGGAGTAGCATGACTCAAAGGTAATTGATTAAGATTTAGAAGTTGATTAAAGGATGAAATATTCTAGTTGTTATTGGCAAAGACGTTTAGAATGGGCATATGTGTATTGTTATTTGGGATAAAGTAGGTCATTTATCCCTAGGGATGCATTTGATCATTAATGATCACTACCCCAGAATAAGCCTTAGTTAATGAACTTATAGCTAGAAGAGACCTTTTCAGAAATACAAAAGTCATAGGATCTACTACATACTTGTAGATTTATAGAGCTAAAACCTCATCAAGTTTATAAGGTTCTATGGTCCTGCTATACATTATCTAAAATATGGAATTAAGAGATATTATGGGCTCACTCATATCCATACTAATAGTGGTGAACTAGTGGTATGATACACATGGACTAATAATTTTACCAAACTAGTATATGAAAACATTAGTGAAACCATCCCAACTAGTAATATAATTGTCAAGAAAATTGAGATACCATTTGTATGCAACATCTTTAAAAGTAAATGGGAATAATATACATGATACATCTTCATGTATGAAATTTAGTAACCTTAAATTATATTTACAAGATTTAATGTGCTCTTCAATAATTACAATACCAATTGGATTAAATGTTGGCAAGTATTTTTTAGGGTTATGTGGGAGATCATGTACCACACCAGCACACTGATCGAATAATCTCCCAACCAAGCCATAATTGGATGAATGTCAAAGGTAGGGTTACCTTTAAAAGGTGAGGTTGGAAAATATTTGTAACATCTATAACTACCTTTATCTTTACTAACTCTTCTATGAAATTCAATCTCATGCAAAGGTTCTCTTGAAGCTGAATGTGATATTGTTTGAATCATGGGCAATTCTAGCTTGAATATTGAAGATATTATTTGAAATATGATGTATTGAGTTAATATTTATAAAGAACAAGGATTAAACTTGCATATTAAGCTCATTTTTCAAATATTGTATAAAGAACAGTAAAGGACATCAACCTTTGACTAAGCTAGCTCAAATATGTGTCTAATTATGTAAATATGATCTATATTTATAATTTCAAGCTTAAATAAACCTAGATTTATGAGAAATATACCAATATTTAAACAAAACAAGTTATTGTAACCTCAAATACTACAAATTTTCAAATCTTAAGCCATCTTTACCAAAACTAAGCATCAAACTTCAAAGAACTTTGATCTTTGTCTAAAGGAAGCACAAATATATGTCAAATACTATAAATATCAATGATATTTACAATTATAAGCAAAGAATTATGAAAAAGTGTAAAGATAACATCAATCTTACATCAAAACACACTAAGATTAATAAAGATTCAACCAATTCACAAAGAGAGGCACTCCTAACTTTAGTGGGACTTATTGATGCCTCTAAATGTATCATAGGTGTCCTTAGTGTTCAAATAACACTTCTCATTTTATAATTTTAAGAATTTAGAGCATGAGTAGTAGGTTTTGGTAATTTACGTTAACTATGGTGAAATAGAGGTAGAGCAATGTTTAACTTGTTCCACAAAATTTATACTAATTGATGGTTAGGAGCCATCATGGACCAAATCTTTGAAAAGTGTAAATATCTATGTTAATACTAGTGAATTATGATCAAATATTAAACTACAGAATAATATAAATGTATAGTTACAATGAAGTCTAAACTAAAGTGATATGGTTAAAAAAAGAAGCAAAAGAGAAGGGTAAGGTAGAAAGAGAATAAGTGATTACTGATCTTAACCCCAAACATTATGATAAAGTTTCAATTACAATTGAGTATACATTTAACTAGTATATAGTGAAAAATAACATAAGCTCAAATTTCACTACACAATAGGCAAACCTTGAAGGATGATATAAAGAATTACATGTAAGAACTAAATTTACTTTAGAGATTTGATACCACACTCAAATAGCATTAGCACATATGAATACATAACAAATGAAATGAATAAAATTCAATATCCTTTAACTAATCTAACATAAGCATAAATTAGTAACCCTGTAATCAAAGATGCAACTCAAAGTTCATAGAAACTATTCAAATTTAAGACTTAAGACTAACAATTGAGGGAAAAGCATGTAACAATTGACACAAAAAAATTTAGACAATCCATTTAGAATTTCTTGATTGTATTAACTGCTCAAAGTATACAATTTTTTCTCAAAATTATCCCCCTTTATAATATGGTAGTACTACCTTTTATAAGAAGACAATGTAGTATATTAGTCAGTTACAAGATACAAATGTACAAAAGATAAGGACAACTATACTTTTTTAGAAAGTTCTAGAATATAATTTCTTTTCCAAACTATACTAACCTATAGGAAATATGCTAACAACTTTTCATATGCCTTTATAATTAAATATTCCATTTTAAAAATGTTACAATGTTTTTACAAAAATAAATATTAACAAACTGGTGGACCCATTTCTGAGGGACTCCCCTGTTAGTCTTGTATAAGTTCCATGGACTTTTGATGTTGTTCTTTGATGAGATCCAAATCTATAGTTGGCTTTAGGATATAGACATATTTTTTATTATTTAAATCATTAAAGTCCCTATCATCCCTAACCATATCCTTTTTTATGCTCCTGGCTTCTGTAACCCTTTTTTTAACATTGAATATCATGCCCATAATTTTTTTGTTATCACTGCCAGATTGACCTTGGATTTTGTTTTTCACTTCTTGCATCACCAAAGTGACTTTGTGCTTATATTATTCATCATCAATGATTCCCAAGGTTGTATAATTTATATGATTATCCAACATGGTGCCAATAATTTGGTTAAGCTTGGCAATTAGCTCTTCATTATCACTTAGGAGTTTATCTAAACCTGTTGACTAGGAACTTAAACTTTAGATCTTATCCACCATTATCCCTAATATATCATTTAAGTGGGCTAGGCTAGTGGTTTTGAATTTATGAATTATATTCTTAATCATTATATTGATGAGATCCCTTATTTTAGCCTCTACATCTTGTCACTCTATCATCAATCCTTTGACAACCACACTTTGTTGGCTCAATGTATTTTGTCTTAGCCTCCTTGATTTTAAGGAGTCAAACATGTCAAAAAAGGATGTTTCAAAAAAATTTATTATGGCCTCAAGAACTGATCAGATAACCTAGGTCTCTAAATTATCCTTTTCCAAGTTATGTATCCTTTTATTTTATCCCCCCTATTTCCAACTCTAACTTGAGTTGAATGAGCCTTAGCTAGGCTTTCAATGTCCTCTTAATGATTGGTTAGTTCACCAAGCTATTGTCCCCTAGCTAGAGTTAGGCATACAAATGGCTCAACCTTTTGGAATGTGAATTCTTTAGTTCCCACCATGAATTTTCTTGTTATCACTCTCTTTAATCCAGCTATCTTTGGATTACATTTTACATTAGTAGATGATTCAATGTATTGTGTAGGCTTAGGGGCCTCCATCTGGGTACTACTTGATGCTCTAAGAGTATCCATCTACTTTTCGTCTAACCCTATAGTAGTCACCATTCTCCTTTCTTCTTCTTCCTCCTTATTAAGTCCCTTATCCATGGCTTGATATAATTATGTACACAAATGTCAATAGTTATAGTTAAGGCCCAAAAGTGAGACAAAGTGGGAATATTCTATATTTTTCCATACATGAACGAATAAGGGATGATTGGTCCATGAATAGGGTATTCCTCACTGAATAAGTTTATTTCATTTGTAGGATGAGTGAAATCAAAATTTTTCCTCTTTGATCTAACTACAACCAAGGGTAATTCTACCTTTATTTTCTATAGGGGTCCTACTAGAGCTAAATCTAATGCAACCTCTCTTCCTTTTTCATACTCAAACTCTTCAATTCAAGACTAGAGTTCTTGAGCTTACTCCTCGTATTCATCAGTGCCATATGCCTCAATAAGGATCTTGAGGGCATCCTCTAATGTTTCATTTGGATCCAAAGCAATCTGTCTAAGTATTCCACTAGAGACTATGGTCTTTGATGTAGGTCTGAGGATGAGGGTCCCTCACCAGTTCTCTTTTATAACTTCTCTTTAATATGAACTTGTGTAATTTGGTTTTGGGGATACTACCCTTCCACTTGTGGTTATTCCTAAGGTGGCCTAGAAGGTCCAAACAATAAATGGTATTGCATAGGTCCCATTTGACATATGTCCCTTAGTGGCATTTCATCACTAGTCAATCTATGCTCAAGTCTAATGTTATATCCCTTGAGCCTAGCCAATATTTCTTCAAACCTATTTTCTTTGATATATATGGTGTCAAAAACATTGAGTTGATACACATACATTGACTTGGGAATTTACTTGGATTTCTAGTGTGTGGAGACCATGCCATTGGGATCCCACATTTTTATCTCATCAAGTTATAATTTGAAAGATTCCTTATGCCTGGCCATAATATTCACCTAATCCCAATTTTGTAACATAGTCTTGCCAATAGTCAAAGGAAATGGATGGAAGAGGCCTTTCCTCTTGTATTTGCATATTATGTCCACACTATTAAAAATTTGGTATGCAATTTCTTGCTCTACCAACTTGATGGGAACATAGATAGGTAACTTGTAAGGTTGGATCAAGATCCATTCAATTCTAATTAATGTATAATCTAGATACAACTAGATACCTCTAATTAGGTCCACATATTTCTTGATTATAGGGCTTACCCTAGGCATAAAGATCCATGTGATGGATTTTACTAAATTAGGATAGATACAATCATAAATTAATTTCATGTGGTGTATATATTTGAAAATATGTAGCTTTGAGTAATGGTGGTAAATTGTAAATCTGCCCTCAGGAGACTAGTTTTTCATATGAGGGATTTGGGTGGAGGCTAGTAAGGTATACAACATATAGAAAATCAAAAAGAATTAGGTGCTAGTATTATTCTTTATGGCTATGAATTATTTTTATAGATATATGTTGATCATATCTCCAATTAGAGGAGTGATACTTTCTCTACCATGAAGTAAATGTGTGACACCTAACTCTTATTTACATAAAAGGTTGAAGGGGCTCTAGATATTCTATTCAATAGGGTTATTATTACCCTAACCCACTCTCTAAATTAGGAAACTGGGATGTTACCAATAGGGTCTTGGATCACATGGATCTCTTAGAGAAACAATGGCCTAAGGATGGTGTCCAGATCATTCTTACCAGTCTATTCCTTAATAGTGGGAAAATCCACTTGGGGTTTTAGAAGCTTATAATAACTTTCAAAGGCTAATGGTGAAATGAATCTAATTATTTTAAAGGTCCTTTCATGAATGAACTAACCTTGTTTAAGCCTAAAAACATTGAAAATGGGAGCCAAGATTTTGATACAGTGGATTACCTCTGGTTCAATAATAACATGGTAGAGACTAGCCATCTAGACTAAAACTAGGTTGTAGTACCTTCTATTTATATTAGTAATCTTCTAATATTATTTTGTGATATCCTACATTTCTTCAATGGTCTATAAGAGATCAAACCAATTCTTATTGCTAGTGTTCAATGTAGCAATGTCTAGGTTATTGTCTTTGAAGACCCTCCCTTAATTGTCCATAGACAAATACAACTCTATCTTATCCATGTATTACTACCTTCGAGCTGCCATGGCTTTCAAAATTTTCAAATTTGTTCATAATTAGATTAGAAATGTCTCTTGGTTAGTTATTTCATGCTCAAATAACAATTGAACTTCTTTTACATTTATTGTAATCAACTTGATTTCACTTAAGGCCTTTTATGCAACTTTTAGGGATTTAAAGCTTTAATGGTAATAGCTTATTCAAAACTAGGCTTATACATGCCTAAATTTTGATTTTGACCTTTGCCTTTATACATTTACATTTCAAGCACAAAATATCTTCTATTTTGTCACTTTGTGCTTGTGTGGTGCTTATTTGGCATCTATCTTGCAGTATTCCTGGCATTTTTCATAAATTCCTCTAAGCACTAGCTAGTATTTTTTGAAATATACCCTTTAACCTCATGTTATTGGATCATGATTCAAGGATCAACATGGGCTATTGATTATGATCCAAGACCTCATTTTTCATTGGTTTCCTTTTGGTACCAAGCCCCATGGTTTTTCCACTTGGTACCTCCATGGGATTTCTAAGCTTTGGCACCTTTGTCAGTCACATATTGAATGTACATTTACCAAGTGTTGAG
Source organism: Torreya grandis (assembly GCA_037957365.1). Classification (NCBI taxonomy): domain Eukaryota; kingdom Viridiplantae; phylum Streptophyta; class Pinopsida; order Cupressales; family Taxaceae; genus Torreya; species Torreya grandis. The sequence continues at coordinate 732,772 of JARHVA010006821.1, forward strand.
CCTATGGCATCTCAAAGCTTCGTATAAAAATTTTAGATGATTTTATTTTATTGAATGAAGAGGTGTGATGAATCACAGACCATCAAATCATACAAGATGCATGAACATTAATCATCATTATTATTTATATGGGGAATTAGGTTTAAATACCTTAGGATAAGGTTTGTTTTGTGTTTATTAAACATGAAATAAACTTTAGGCTAGAGTGTTTATGCCTAATTTTTTTGATATTTATACAACAAAGGGACCATGGCTAAAATTTTTAAGCCAAGGTTTGTGTTATATCTAATAAACACAATGCATACTTTGGGATAAAATAATTATGTAAATCTCTTAGAACATGACCAAAGGGTTTAAAGTGATATAAGGACCAAATGTTATTTTTTGACCTAGGGATTTTTGTATTAATAAACAAAATAAAATCTTTGGTTAAAAGCATTTGGGATAAGTTTATTCACAAGGACCCTTTTAAAATATGAATTAGTATAAGTCTCTAGCCTAAGTTTCATGGCATACAAACAAATTCAATGGGGACCTTAGGATATAAACTTAGACTAAATTCATTTTTGCATATATTTAGACTATGCGATAATTTCATCATTTGCAATTCAAAGATCTCAACTGTTTGAACATCCTCTGATGGGTCCCACTAGTCAAAAATGTAATTCATGAGTTTTTTAATAGAAATTTGGAGTATATCCTAGTCTTGAGAAAAATAATCCATTAGCTTAAATTTTATGGCCTCATGGACATCAAATATGCCCTCGAAGATGTCAAATTATGGTCACATGAACATCAAATTTAATATCATGAAGTTATTAGTTTTGATGGGATTAATTTTGATGATCATGAAGATGTCAAATACATCCTCATGAACATCAAATAATGGTCACATGAACATAAAATTTAAGCTCTTCAAATTCTTGTAGCCCAATGCAAGAGTACCACATGGTGACTCTATAGGGGTTCCTAAGATGTAAAAATAAATTCATTCCATCCAATTAAAATCCATAACAAAGCAAGATACATCTAATTTTGATCTAAATAGTCACACACCATTGGTTCCATTATATATATGAGACCCTTTACTACCAAAATTTGAATGTAAAAGTGTCACATGGTGACTCCATGGAGCTCCATGAGTCTTTGAATTTTCAATGTTGTCTTCACTCCATCTGATCTTTAGTCCATGATGAAGTGTAAGCCATTGATCATGATCTAAATGATTAAACATGATTGATCAAAATTACTAAGTGCTTAGTTCTGTCGAGTTTTCTTTGTGTCATCTGACTAAAATTTGTGATGAAGAGCATACCATTAGATCTTATAAGACGTAAGGTATTCAAATAAGGTCTTGAGATGGAAATAAAACTTAGGCTAAAGTATTAACTCTAAGGTCTCATTCTTGTTAATAAACATGAATGGGGCCTTATAATCAAAACTTTAGGCTAAATAAATAATAATAAAGGGGACCATGCTAGACATAAAAAGATCTTGCCAACATGAATATTACACTCGGTTGGAATTAAGTCTTTGGCTAAATTGTTAAGACTAAGATATAATTCATGTTAATAAACATGAATGAGGCCTTACCATTAAGGCTTTAGGCTAAAGTTTTAACAAAGAGGATCATGCTAAAATAAAAGGATCTTGCTAACTTAAAGTTAGACTCAACTAGAAATATAAAGAACAAAAGTGGAAAATAAAGGGGACTAAGCATAATTTTAAGGCTAATGTTTGGTTTTGTTAAAAAAACATGGCCAAGCCTTAACATAAATAGAAGGCTTAAGTCCAAAATAAATTTATAATATTTCTACCAAATTCTCCCAACAAATGTAAATTTGAACCAAGGGTTTTAAGCCAAGGTTTTTGGAGGAGAACTTTCAAACATGAATTCAGATTTGAATTTTCACAAACCAAAGGCTAGTGAGAAAATTGAATAGAGTTAATCTAAAAATTCTAAGCATGATCCCTTTAGCAATGGATCTATGAACCTACAACTATAAGACATGAACACCAATTATTAGCAATATTAGGCAATCCCAAATCAATACCATAAATCAATAAGCCAAATTTATCATAGTGGATGATCTTCAAATTCTAATAATGATCAAAACATGCCATGTTTTTAGGGTTAAATTTCAAAGTATCTCAAGGGTCCCAAATTTCAAAAAATGGGGTATGTTGACCTCAAAAAACGGTGACTTATGTGGGAAACATAGAAATGTGTCAGAACATAAAGACTCTGGTTTAGACAAACAACTAAATCATCCACTCCATTTAATCAATGCCATTATCTAGATCATTTTATGGTTGAAACAAACCTTGCAATTGAAAAATTAGGATCAAACATTAAGACATAGCCATGTTATGTGTGTTATTTGATTCCATTTACTATTTTCCATGGGATTTAGGAGACAACTTCTAGGTTTCATATCTTTAATCATTAACATTGACTTAGAGCATGTTGGGATATTCATTAAAACCATGATTCTAGTCCAAGGAAGGCTTGGGCATTGCTCTACTACCAACTAGGCATCCATATACTTGACATTTATGTATTTGGCTCCACTCATGGATTTGCTCCATTACCAACCAAGCATTTATAGCCCCAATGGAGATTACCAAAATCACCTATGCTTGAAAAGCCTTTGATTTTGCATTTCATTCTTCTTTTTTGTATTTTTAGATATTTTATGATTTCAAAAAAGTTAGGAACTAGGGTAGCTAGGTTTAGGATTTGGTCATGTGTTTGATCCTTATAGATACACATATGGTTATAACCATTCTCCCAGGCAAGGGTGTTTGTTAATTTCAATTATGACTATGCCTTAATAGATTAAGCTTCCATTCTATAAGTGAAAATCTTCTTAAAAACAAATTTAGGTCAAGACAATGTTCAAGTTCTCATAAAATAGTTAACCTATTCATCAGTCTTTACCATTTTATTTAAATCGTAACATTAGGCTCACATTTTAGATCCATGGTAAACACATATATTAAGTTCATACCCACATTCCTAGACTTTAGAGGTTAAAGAAAACTAAATAAAGTTTGAGCTTAGGGTTGTCGAAAAGGACTTATTGGAAATAAGGAACAAGGCAACAAAAGTAAACACATAAAAAACATAACAAATTAAGAAACAAAAAAAATCAAACAAATATATACATACTTATATACAAACAAGGGATAAGAAGGAAAGAACTGAAAGGCAACTAAATATCCTAACTACATTAATTCTAACCATCTTATAGGGTTACTCCATAAAGACCTCAGGTGGAGAAACAAAGTAGTAATGCTTGAGGTACTACCCATTTATGGGTACTGTAAACTCTAGTCCTTATAACTCTTTGAGTTTGAAGGTGTTATTTCCTAGTGTTTATGCAATATGATATGGGCCAATCCACAAGGGTGTGAATTTTCCATGTTTTCCCTTAGGTTCAAATGTTTTGTCTCAAAGGAGATAAGTCTCATTATCTGAACACCTTGATCTTTTATCTTTCATCAAACCACCTCTTCATTATGTCTGATGTCTAATAAAATTAGTAAAATCCTTCTCATGTGCATCTTCCATCTGGATGATGTCTAGAAATCTAGAATTTGTAAGCTCCTAGCCTTCTTCCATATATTCTTTCATGAATTTGTGCATAGACAACTTGAGAGAGATAAGAAAGATAATATCTTGGCCATACACCAGCAAAAATGGTGATGCCTTTAAGGCTTTATTGATTCTTATCCTATCCACCCATAGGGCATACCTGAGAAGTTTGTGCCAATTCATGGGCTTGTTTATAGAAAACTTCTTTATTTATTTCATTAAGTTATTATTGGTAGACTTAGACACTCCATTTCATTAGGGGTAATTGTTAGATGAAAACTTGAGACAAATGACATTATCATATACCCATTCCATCATCTCTAAGGATATAAATGTGGATCCATTGTCACATGCCAAAGAGATTGGAGTTTGAAATCTGGTACAAATGTTCTCTTCTAAGAAATTAATCACTTCTTCCATCCTACATTATTTAGTGGCTATAGCCTCAGTCTACCTTATGCAATAATCCATGGTAGTCAAGATATACTTGTGACCTTCAAATGAAATAAGGTTAATTACCCCTATAAATTCCAACCCCTATTATGAAAATAGTTTATCAACCATGACTGGTTATAAAGGCATTGTTGCTTTAAGCTCTTTGTTGATAAAGATCTAGTAGGATTGACATTCCCTCACATGCTTGTGAGCATCTTTAAAAATAGTTAGATAATAGTTTCCAGCTCTGAGGATCTTGTGAGTTGTAGTCTTCTTAGATGGATTCCTATTTACAAAATTCTCATGGAAGGTACTCATTATTTAAGCATCTTCTTATTTTAAGACACATCTTAGGTAGACCCCTTCAAATTTCCTTCTATATAAGACCCCATCTTTGATTAGATAATGGTATTCCTTGAACCTTAGATCCCTCTTTTTCTCCCTGGTTAATCTTGTAGGATAGGTACCATTAATTAGTAAATTAATGATGGAATCATACCACTCACTAGCTTTAAAATTATACTAATCAACTTGCATAATAATTAGCATAGGGTTAGTATTAGTAATCATTTGATCAAGCCTTTGCACCTTACCAGTTTTTCCATTTTCATTTTTATGTCATATTCTTGTAAAACTAACATCCATTTACCTATGTGTTCTCTAAGCTCATTCTTTCTAAGGATATAGTGCTTAAATTTCTTCACTTACTTAACTAGTGCATATTCTTGTTTATCAATAAATGAATAATTTAATTTAGCATTCTTAAATTTAGTACTCATGAAATTTATTAGGTGATGACACCCATCAACTTTTTGAGTTAAAATTGTCGCCATAGTATGGTTAGATGCAAAATAATAGAGATAAAAGTCCTTTGAAAAGTTAGGAATTATCAAGATTAGAGCCTAGCTAATTTCTTCTTTGATGTCATTGAATGCCTTCTTAGATTCCTCATTGCATGAGACCTTGGCATACTTCTTTAGCATATCATTCAATGGATTGACAATATCTACAAATCAATAAATGAACTTCCCTTCAAACTTTATCTTACCAAAAAATGATTTTAGATCTTTCCTACTATTTGGAGGCTCTATCCTAGATATATCTTCCACCCTCTTAGGATATATCAAGATCCCATCTTTAGTTATGACATGATGTAACAATTTTCCTTCAATAACATAAAAGATTTTTTATTAGGTTTTAGGGAGATTCCATACCTTTTGAATCTCTCAAACACTACTTGTAAATGCATAAAATAATATACCATGTTTTTAGAAAAAATAGTTAGATCATCCATATATAATGATACACTTACAAATCAGACCTTGAAAGGCATGGTTCATATCCCTTTGAAAATTATCTCTTATGTTTATTAGCCCAAAATGCATTCTTTTTTAGGTGAAGGTTCCCCATTTTGTTGTAAAAGTTGTCTTCATCCTATCTTATTTTTCAACCAACACTTGGTTATATCCTAAAAAGCCATCAAGAAAAGACATCATGGTTGATCCTAAAACAACTTGTATCACCTGATCATGAGAGGGAAAATGACATTTATCCTTTTCAGATAATTTGTTTAAATTTCTAAAGTAAATATATAGCCTAATCTCACCATTATTCTTCCTGACTAGTACCAAATTATCCACCCAAGTAGAAAGCTTGATGGGAAACACAATTTTAGCATCTTGTAATCTCTTGACCTCTTCAAAGATCATTAGCTTTAAAATAGGGTTCACATGACTTTGATTTTACCTAAAGGATTTACAACTTTATTTAAGGGGTATAGTATGGGTGATGACTCTTGGATCAATGATGTTTAAGTCATCATAAGACTAAGATATGACATCCTTGTACTTGGTTAGTAGCTATTTGGCCTTCTTGTTCTCAATATTGGTATAGGCTTTTCTAGTGTTTACCATCTAAGGTTGATCTTGGGGTTTAAGATCAATAGCATTATATTCCTTCTCACTTACCTTAGGAATCTTAGAAACCTTAACTAGTTTGTCTTTACCAAATAGTATCTCTATTGTAATCATCCCCTTAGGAATCTTATTATCATTTAGTTGAATGACTTTACCATCAAAGTTTCCTTATCTAGGTGCATTTTCATTAGTCTCATCAATGATGTGAGCCTCAAATGCTCCAAAATTAGTCATGAAATATAAGATCTATTGATCATCATTAAATATTTGAAAATTATTCACATTATCAATAATCAAAGGGTAAGGTATCAACTCAATGCTAAAGTTGGGTGAGTCTTGGTTGGGCATGAGGTTGGATACAATAGATGACAAATAATTAGCATCTTGGTTCTCCTCTCTTGGAATGGAAACAATACTAAAAGAATCAAAAGACTCAATTATATCCCATACACTAAACTTATACTTGTTAAGGTATGAGAGTTTGCATCAATATTTTATTCTCACCTGGTTGACTATTAGTTATGAATCACCATAAACTAGTAGTTTTTTGAATTTATGTTTTATATAAAATTACAAACCTAGGATAAGAGCCTCATACTCAACAAGGTTATTGGTTCAAGGTAATTGGATTCTATAAGAAGCATGGTATTTCTTACCAATAGGGTCAACAAGGACAATACCAACCCTAGGTCCAACCTTACACCTAACACCATAAAAATGTAGCTTTCATAGCCCATTAATAACATGAGTACTCTTAAGATCACATACCTTTGGAGTATCTATGGTGAAAACCCCTAAGTCTGAGTCAATTATGATGACCCTTTCATTGATAGCATTGTACTCAGTGATCACATGCTTCTTCCTTGGCTCTCTCTCAACCTTGATCTAGTTTGGAAATTCTTTCCAAAGAAACCATAAATGTGAACAATCCATAGACATGTAACCATTTATATCTTTGTTCCATTCCCTACTTAAAAATATTTAATAAACATCAGGAATTTCAATAACTTAGATATCAATAAATTATTGCACTCGAGGCTCAGAAGCCAATTGTATATGAACATTTATTAATTCCCTAATCACCTTGACTATAGATTTATCTAATTGAGTAAAAACTCTATTAGAATTAATAGGTGTCAAGCCAGGTTATTTTTAAATACCTACTGTCATGATATTGGTGGACATGCAAATTCTTAGCAAACATCCTAACTGTGAGCAAAAAAGAGGATATTTTGCCTTAGCTTTATGCATAGTCACATTAGCATTATCATCTTTGGGTGGTTTGTTAGATTTATTTGACAATGATTCTAGCAAGAGGTACCTTTGTTTTATAATCTAAATTAATTAATGCAATGTGATGTTAGCTTTTATATTTTTCATGTCTTCAACAATATTATAACTAGTCTTGTTTGAAGAACTAAGAACATCAACATTATGCTTAAAGGTACTCCCTTTTGGTGGTTTTGGATCATTGATTGAAGATGTGTTTAGAGGAGTTCCAAATTTATTTGGAGGCATTGAGGTAGTAAAGGGTTTCCTCTTATTTCTATTCCTCAAGGGATAAGTATTTTTCAAGAATTGTTAGAAGGCCTAGATTTCCTCAATGACATTATCAAGTTCATTGTCCTCTTGAAAAGGGTAATCAAAAGTCTTCACCATGAAAGTTTGATCAATAGGCTTGGACCCTAAAGTACCTATACCACTATCTTTTTTAGGGACCACTTCAAATGTATCCAACTCCTATTGGAAATCTTCAAAAGCCTTATAAAATTCAATACAGTCAATCTCTCCATGCTTGGATATACAATGAACTCTACAATTATTAGGCAAAGTAATATCAATAAGATTAATGTCTATAGTCCTCTTTTCAGAAGATGGTTCATTATTAATTATTATTATTATTATTGTGGAAACTATCATTATAAAACCTATTTTTTGTCCTATTAAACCTTTGAAATGAGAAGTTCGTACCAGAGCTCTCTCTAGTATTGCCAACTTATTTTTGCAGCTAAAGGAAATTAGTGCTTAACTTTTGGACCATTTTTAGGATAAACTCATTCTCATTCTTGGGAGTTTTAAAATTATGTACCTAGTTATTAATAGGACTAGTAGCTATTACTAAGTCTATTTGATCATTTGCATTTAATCCATTAGTATCAAGATCACTCAAGAATCCTAAATTTTGATTGGGAGTAACATGACTCAAAGGCAATTTATTAAGATTTGGGAGTTTGTTCGAGGCTAAAATATTTTGGTTTTTATTAGAGAAGATGTTTGAAATGGGAATATGTGGATTGATATTTGAGATAGAGTAGGCCATTTTTTCCTGGTGATAAATTTGATCATTAATGATCACTACCTTAAAATAAGCCATGGAAAATGAATTTATAGCTAGAAGAGACCTTTTCAAAAATATAGAAGATATAGGATCTACTACATCCTTGTAGATTTATAGAGCTAAAACCTCATCAAGTTTATAAGTTTATATGGTCCTGATGTATATTTTATAAAATATGTCATTCAAGGACCTTATGGGCTCACTTACATCACTCCTAATGGTGGTGAACTAGTGGCATATGACACATGGACTAACAATTTTACCAAACTAGTCTACGACAACATTAGTGAAACCATCATAGCTAGTAATATAATTATCATTGAAATTGAGAAACCATTCATATTTAGCATCTTTAAAGGTAAAGGGGAATAATTTGCATGATAAATCTTCATGTGTGGCATTTAGCAACCTTAAAATAACTTTAAAATATTTAATGTGCTCTTCGATAGTTACAATACTAGTTAGACTAAATGTTGGCAAGTATTTTTAGGGTAATATGGGAGATCATGTACCATACCTAGCATGTTGATTGAAGCATCTCCTAACCAATCCATACTTGGATGAAGGTCAAAGGTAGGGGTACCTTGAAGAGGTGAGGTTGGAAAAGATTTGGAACATCTACACCTACCTTTATCTTTCCTAAATCTTCTAGAGTTCAAGCTCAAGCAAAGGTTATCTCAAATTTTAATGTGATCTTGTTCAAATCCCGAGCAATTTCAGCATGGATATTGAAGATCCTATTTTAAATATGATGTATCAAGTTAATATTTAAAAAGAACAAGGATTAAACATGCACATTAAGCTCATTTTGAAAATATTATATAAATAATAATAAAGGGCATCAAACTTTGACTAAGATAGTTTAAATATGTGTTTAATTATGCAAATATGATCTATCTTTATAATTATATGCTCAAATAAACCTAGATTTATGAAAAATATAACAATCTTTAATCAAAACAAGCTATTCTAACCTCAAATACTATGGATTTTCAAATCTTAAACAATCTTTTCCAAAAATATGCATCAAACTTCAAATAAATTTTATCTTTTTCTAAAGGAATCACAAATATATGTCGAAGACCACAAAGATCAATGATATTTACACTTCTAAGAAAATAATTATGTAAAAGTGCAAAGATAACAACAATCTTAGATCAAAACACACTAATATTAATAAAGATTCAACCAATTCACAAAGAGAGGCCATCCTTCTAAAGCTAGTGTCAGGATTAGGAGCACAATTGATTACCTTGTATAAGCAACTAAACACAGAATTTAACTAGAAGTAACAAGTAACTAGAAATTAGAAATAACATAGAATTTGAGAGACAATACAAACTTGTATTCAACTCATCCAAAAAGAAAATATAATAAAGAAGTCACACTCTTCTTCCCACACCTCTAGGACTCCCACTCCTCTAGGGCATACAAGAATCTCCCTCAAGAGTTCTCTCTCTCAATTATGGTCACAACAAACAACTCAAACACAGAGTTGTTGTTCACCTCCACCAGTTAGTAACAATACTGCCAGTCAAACAAGTACTCAAAGTACTCCAAGTAGATCTCCCTTGAACTTGCAACAACCTGAAAATCAAATGATCTTACTTACCATGTAGATATCTACCTGATCTTACACAACCTACAGATTAACCTAGCCTTGCACACCTACAAACCTAGATCTTACAATTGGAAGGATCTCTTCTTTGTCCTTGATTACAATACAGCCCCATGAGTCTATTATATAGATCCCATCCAAACAATAATTAGAATTCTAATTACAATAATTAGACACGCAACTCTAAGACTAAAATTAGTATTTACATGCAAACAACTGGTTCATTAAACAAATTGTTCATGAAAATAGCAGTTCTAGAATCACATAGGTGACCGATGTCAGTCATTGTCTATTTGGAGATGACTGACGTCAACCAATCCATGACCGATGTTGGCAGCTTCCTATCCACCCCTGACCAACGTCAATTAGCCTGACCGACGCTGGTGACTGTGATACTCAGCAACCTCCTCCATGTTTGCATATAGTGAAGCTTTTAGCTCCACAACCTAACAATCTCCCACTTGGAGATAAATAGCTACACTTGTACCTATACCTGTACATCATCTAATTTGTTTCCTGGCTTGTATCCCTCTTCAAGTTCAATCTTGAAGACCAACCACCACACATCCTATGGTGCTACGCCTATCATCCAGTCCCCTTCTATATCTGATTCTACATACCCATGTAGAGAAGTGCTTGGCCCTGCATCACATGTATACCTGTTGTTGGTCCCTCTCAGATACTTGAGAATCCACTAAACTACTTTCTAGTGCTTCTTTCCTAGATTGGCCATGAACTTTCTGACAACACCTACTGCTTGGGCAACATCAAGTCTAGTACACATGTACTCAACCTCATCATGTGAATTGGGACACTGTTCTGTGAACTTTCCATCCATAGGTGTGCTAACCGGTTCTACATCCTACATAATGAACCTCGCCACTACCTTATTCACACAATCATCTTGAGACAACATTAACCTATGATCTTCCCTGTCTCTAAGAAAATTCATGCCAAAGAATTTTGCTGCTCCCAAATTCTTCATTACACATCTCTAAACTAACTTTACCTTTAGCTCAGAAACTCCCTACATGTGTGACCCTATAATAGGCATACACACTACATATAGTAACAAGATAATGTAGCTAATATTATCCAACCTGGTAAAGGAAGCACAATGGTTACATTGACATTGACTAAAGTCATGCTTTATTATACCCCTGTTAAACCTCCATTGTCTTACAGCCTACTCAAGACCATATGACCTAGCCTTCTGTCTCACATGTCCATTCTCTCTCTTCTTCAACCTAGGAATCCATTCATCTTTCAATGCTTTCTTTCTAGCTGGCAACTCTACCAAATCTCCCACTTGGTTCTCATCTAAGGAATCAAATTCTTCATTCATGCCATGTTCCCACTGTTTCCTGGATTCTACCTACTCTGCTTCTTTAAAACTTCCTAGTTCTTGACCATCAGTGAGCAACAAGTAGTCTAAAGAAGGGGAATAACAAATTTGAGGCTTACTTACCCTTTCAGTCCTCCTTATGGGCGTTTGAGACTCCTTGACAGCTTGTTATCTGCCCAAAATCTATTTTTTGGTCGACCCTAATCTACACCTGACCAATGTTGAATCCACCTAATCGCTGATGCTAGTTCCCTGACTAACGTCAATGTCCACCTAGTTGCTGATGTTGGTTCCCTAATTGATGTTGTTTTCTACCTACTCGACACCACTAACTCTAGTCTGCACATGACCGATGTTGGTACCTGCCTGTTCAACGTCGGTTCCACCTGACTGAAGTCGATAACTGTGTTTTCTTATGAGTGATGACTTTTAACCCATGAGATTACTTTGAGTAAAAACCCTATCCAAACTACCCTGCTCAGAATTATTCAGCCCCTTGAGCTGATTTATGTTCGTCATCTTCTCCTTAAACACCAAGGCTTTCCTGTTCTTATCAAAAACATTAGATTTCTTCTTTGTGCCATAAACCCAATCCTTTCTTGTAGCATGTGTTTCAAGAAACCTCACTTTCTTCTGTTGCTTACAGAAATCTCAATCTATGCTTTTTGGATTTGAACTCTTACCTTTTGACTCAGGAACATGCATCCCCTTCTTATTCATGTGACCAAGCCTATGGAGCCACATCTTTGAATCTACATCTGAATTAGATAAACCAAAAGGAGAATCAGTAATACAAGTAGATAGATAAAGAGTACCTACTTTCTTACCCCTTACTAAAACAAGTGCACCATTAGAAACTTTTCAAGAATCTACTGTGAGAGTTACTGTGCATCCCTCATCACCCAAATTTCCAACAAAAATCAAGTTTTGATTTACGACTGGGACATGCATGAACTCCTTCAACACCCATGTGTTGCCTTTCTGCAATTTCAGCTACACTTTCCCTTTGCAAACCATTTGACAAGGCTTACCATCCCCTAAATAAATCTCTCCAAAGTCTCCTTGGACATATTCATGGAAAAATTCTCTATTTGGGGTTTCATGGAAAGAGGCACCAGAATCTAACACCCAAGATTCCACTTTATCCAAGGAACATACAAGAGCATCCTGTGCAACAATATTTACAACATCTACTTCTTCATTTCCTTCATGTTGATCTTCAACCAACCTGTAATTTTTCTTTATGTGCCCTGCCTTTCCATAATTCTAGCAGATTATCCTGCCATACCTGGATTTGGATCTCCTGCCTATCTTTGAACTTGATTTCCCGTGCTCGATCTTCTCTCTTTGCCTTCCCCTGCTTTCAACACTTAAATCATTCCTTGATGATTCACCTATGCTTTTCCTACGAATTTATTCATTCAAGATTACACTAACAACATCATCAACTTTTAAGATATTTGAAGCAGACGAAGTATTACTAACTGCCATTACCAAACTATCCCAACTTTCAGGTAATGAGCATAAGATTAAGAGATACTTAATTTCATCATCAAAAACAATATTGACTGAAACTAACTGGTTTACCAAACCATGGAAATCGCTAAGATGATTGTGTACAGATCCACCTTCCAACATTTACAAATTAAATAATTACTTCATAAGAAATACCTTATTCGAAGCTAAGGGTTTTTTATATAAATTTTCCAAAGATTCTATTAACTCTACTATTGTCTTAGCCTGTGATAAGCTAGAAATCACAGACGATGCCAGGCTCAACCTTATAAATCCCAGAGCCTTCCGATCAAGAACCTTCCATTCTTCATCTTTCATATCCATGGGCTTGCATGCAACCCCACCCAATGGTAAGTATAGATCTTTATGATACAGATAATATTCTATCTACATCCTCCATAATTGATAATTATTGCTGTTAAATGTCTCCATTCTTAGCTTACTTTCTTCTGCCATTACTTTACTCCCACTCAATCAAAAACCCCTAAGAGTGACCTGTAATCAAACACAAACCTGCTCCCTGTAACCTCGCTCTGATACCACTTTGTTAGGATTAGGAGCACAATTGATTACCTTGTATAAGTAACTAAACACAGAATTTAACCAGAAGTAACAAGTAACTAGAAATTAGAAACAACATAGAATTTGAGAGACAATACAAACTTATATTCAACTCATCCAAAAATAAAATACAATAAAGAATTCACACTCTTCTTCCCACACCTCTATGGCTCCCACTCCTCTAGGGCATACAATAATCTTCCTCAAGAGTTCTCTCTCTCAATTATGGTCACAACAAACAACTCAAACACAGAGTTGTTATTCACCTCCACCAGTCAGTAACAATACTACCAGTCAAACAAGTACTCAAATTAATCTAAGTAGATCTCCCTTAAACTTGCAACAACCTACAAATCAAATGATCTTACTTACCATGTAGATCTCTACCTGATCTTGCACAACCTGCAGATCAACCTGGCCTTACACACCTATAAACCTAGATCTTACAATTGGAAGGATCTCTTCCTTGTCCTTGATTACAATACAACCCCATGAGTCTATTATATAGATCCCATTAAAATAATAATTAGACTTCTAATTACAATAATTAGACATGAAACTCCAAGACTAAAATTAGTCTTTACATGTAAACAATCAATTCGTTAAACAAATTGTTTGTAAAACTAGCAGTTTTGGAACTGCATAGGCAATCGACATCAGTCATTGTCTATCTAGAGATGACTGACATCAGCCAATCCATGACTGATGTTGGTAGCTTCCTATCCACCCCTGATCGACGTTGGTTGTCCTGACCGATGTCAGTGACTGTGACACTCAGCAACCTCCTCCATGTTTGCATACAGTGAAGCTTTTAGCTCCACAACCTAACAGCTAGTGGGACTTGTTGATGCCTCTAAATGTATTAAAGGTGTCCTTAGTATTAAAAAAATACATCTCATTTTAGAATTATAGGAGTTTAGTACATGAGTAGTAGGTTTTGGAAACTTATGTTACATATAGTGAAATAGAGGTAGAGCAATGTTTAACTTGTTCTACAAAATTTATATTAATTGGTGGTTGGGATCCATCATGGACCAAATATATTCAAAGTATAAGTATCTATGAAATACTAGTGAATTATTATCAAATCTTAAACTATAGACTAATCTAAATGATATTTACAATGAACTTTGAACTAAATTGATCTAGTTTTAAAAAGAAGCAAAAGAGAAGGGTAAGGTAGAAAGAGAATAAGTGATTACTAATCTTAGCTATAAACATTATGAAAAAATTTCAATTACAATTGAGTATACATTTAACTAGTATATAGTGAAAAATAGCATAATCTCAAATTTCACTACACACCAATCAAACCTCAAAGGATGATATAAATAATTACATGTAAGAACTAAATTTAATTTAAAGATTTGCTACCACACTCAAATAACATTAGCACATCTGAATAAAGAATAGATAAAATGAATCAAATTCAAGATCCTTCAACTAATCTAACATAATCACAAATTAACAACCCTATAATCAAAGATGCAATTAAAAATTCATCAAAGCTATTGAAATTTAAGACTTAAGACTAGCAATTGAGAGAAAAACATGTAACAATCGACACAAAAAAATTTGGACAATCCTTTTAGAATTCCTTGATTGTATTAACTGCTCAAAGTATACAAATTATTCTCAAAATTCTCTCTCTTTACAAGATGGGAATAGTACCTTTTATAGGAAGATAAGGTAGTATACTGGTCAATTACAAGATACAAATGTATAAACGATAAGGACAACTATTCTTTTTTAGAAATTTCTAGAATACACTTGCTTTTCCAAACTATACTGACCTAGAGGCAATATGATAACAACTTTGCATATGCCTTTACAATAGAATATTCCCTTTTCAAAATTTTACAATGTTTTTAAAAAATGAAATATTAACTATTTGGTGGGCCCGTTGCCGAGGGACTCCCCTATTAGTCTTATAGAATCTCCATGGCCTTTTGATGTTGTTCTTTAAAAAGCTCTAAATCTATGGATGGATTTAAGAAACATACATCTTCTTGATCTACTAAATCATCAAAGTCTCTATCATTCCTTGCCATAGCTTCTTTGATGCTCCTAGCTTCTATAATCTTTTATTCAATAGTGAAGATCATGCCCATAGTTCTACTGTTGTCACTGCCAAATTGACCCTATCTTTTATTTTCACTTCCTACATCACCAAAGTGACTCTATGCTTATAATATTCATCATAAATAATGTCCATGGTTTTATAATTTGTAAGATTAGCCAACATGGTGCTAATTAGTTGCTTAATCTAAGAAATCAACTCTTAATCATCCCTTATGAGTCTATCCAAGCCTAATGACCAAGCACTTAAACTTTGGATCTTATCCACCACTATCCCTAATATAACACTTAAGTGGGCTAAGATAATGATTTTGAATTTAGTAATTCTTTTCCTAATTAGTATATTGATGAGATCCCTTATTTTAGCCTCTTCATCTTACCACTCTATCATCAATCCTTTAGCCACCTCATTGTACTAGCTCAATGCATCTTGTCATAGCCTCATTGATTTTAAGGATTCAAACATGTCAAAAAAACATGCTTCAAAAATTTTTACTATGGCCTCAAGAATTGATAAGATAGATTGGTCTCTGAATTCTCCTTTTCCTTTTCTATGTTATGTATCCTTTGTTTCATCCCCCTAATGCCAGCTCTAAATTGAGTTGAATGAGACTCAGGTAATATTTCAACATCCTCTTCATGTATGGGTAGTTTACTAGGCTACTATCCCCCAACTAGTGTTAGGACTATAAATAGCTCAACCTTATTGAATGTGAACTCTTTAGTTCCCACCATGGCTTTTCTTGTTGTTGCTCTTTCTAATCCAACTATCTTTGGATTGAATTGTATAGTAGTAGATGATTTAATGTATTTTATAGGTTTAAGGGCCTCCATATAGGTACTAATTGATGTTTTTCAAGCATCCATCTACTTGCTCTCTAACCTTATAGTGGTCACTATTCTCCTTTATTCTTACACCTTCATCAAGGCCCTTATTCATGGCTAGATATCATCATGTACATCAATGTTAATAGTTTTGATTAAGGCCCAAGAGTGAGATAAAGTGGTAATATTCAACATTTTTCCATAAATAAACCAATCAGGGATGATTAATCCATAAATAGGGTATTCCTCACTAAATGATTTGATTTCACTTGTAGGATAAGTGAAAGTCAACTTTGGCCTCTTTGATCCAACTATGACCAAGGATAATTCTATGTTTCTTTTTTATGGGGGTGCTACTTAAACTAAATCCAAAGCAACCTATTTTCCTTTTTCCTACTCAACCTCTTCAATTTGAGCTTGGGGTTATTGAGCTTTTTATTCCTCTTCATCAATGCCTTATGCCTCGACAAGGATCTTGAAGGCATCCTCTACTATTTTCTTTGGCTCCAAGATAATCATGTCTAAGTGTTCCATTGGAGACTCTAGTCTTTGAGGTAGGGTTGAGGATGAGGGTCCCTCACTAGGTCTCTCTTCTAACTTCTCTTTACCATTACCTTGTGTGATTTGGGTTTGGGGATACTTCCCTTCTACTTGTTTTTTCTCTTAAGGTGGCCTAGAAGGTCTAAATAGCAAATGGTATTTCATTGGTCCTATTTGTCATATGTCCCCTGGTGGCTTTTCATCATTGGTAAATATATGCTCAAGTCTAATGTTATGTCCTTTGACCCTAGCCAATACTTCTTCAAACCTATTTTCTTTGATATATATGGTGTTGTGGACACCTAGTTGATACACATACATTGGCTTGGAAATTTTCTTGGATTTCAAGTGTGTGGAGACCATGCCATTGGGATCTCACATTTTTAGCTCATCAAGTTATAATTTAAAAGAGTCTTTATACCTAGCCACAATATTCACTTTATCTCAATTCTATAACACAATCTTATTAATAATCAAAGGAAATGGATGGAGGATGCCTTTCCTCTTGTATTTTCAATTTTTTTCCACACCATTAAGAAGTTATGAAATTTCTTTCTCTACTAACATAATGGGAACATAGATAGGTAACTAGATATCTATACAATCTGGATATAACTATATATCTCCCTTTAGCTCCACATATTTCCTAATTAGATGGCTTACCCTAGGCATAGGGATCCCTATGATGTATTATACTAAATTAGGATAGACACAATCATAAATGAATTGCATGTGTTGTCTATATTTGAACATATGTAGCTTTGAGTAATGGTGGGAAATTGTAAATCTACCCTTAGGTGACAAATTTTTTATATGAGGGATCTGGGTGGAGGCTAGTAAGGCATAAAATAGATAGGATATCATAAATAATTGGGTGTTGGTCTTCTTATTTATGAATGTGAACTATTTTTCTAGATATATGTTGATCATCTCTCCAATTAGAGGAGTGATCCCTTTCTCTACCATGAAGTAAATGTAGGACACCCAACTCTTATTTACATAAGATGTTAAAGGGGCTCTAGATATTCTATTTAATAGGGTCATAATTACCCTGAATCCCTCTCTAAATTGGGAAACTAGGATGTTGCCAGTAGGGTCTTAGATCACATGGCTCACTTAGAGTTACCATGCCTAAAGCATGGTTTCTAGATCATTCTTTCTAGTCCTTTCCTTAATAGCAGAATCCATTTGGGGTTTTGGAAGCTTGTAATAAATTTCAAAGGCCAATGTGGAAATAAATGTAATTCTTTTAAAGGTCCTTTCATGAATGATCCAACCTTGTTTAAGCCTACAGTCATTGAAAATGGGAGAAAGTATGTTGATATAGTGGATTACCTCTACTTTGGTGGTAACATGATGGAGACTAGTGATTTGGACTATAACTAGGTCATAGTACCTTTTGGTTATAGTGCCAATCTTCCTTTATTCTTTTATGATAGTCTTCATCTCCTCAATGGTCCATAAGATCTTAGACCAATTCTTATTGGCAGAGTTCAATGAAAAAATGTCCAAGTTAGTGTCCTTAAAGACCCTCCCTTCATTGTTTGTAGACAAATCAGCTCTATCTCATCCCTGTATTGCTAGCTTCGAGTTGCCATGGCTTTCAAAATTTTCAAATAGTTAACAATTAGATTGTAAATGGTCACTGGGTTAGTTCTTTCATGATCAAATCATAATTTAACTTCTTTTAGATTTACTATAATTAATCTAAGTTCACTTAAGGCCTTTCATACAATTTTGTGGGCTTTGAATTTTTAATGGTGATAACTTATTTGAAACTAGGCTTATGCATGCCTCAAATTTGATTTTGACCTTCACCTTTATACATTTACATTTTGAGCACACAAGATATTCTATTTTGTCACTATGTTCTTGCATGGTGCTTATTTGTCATCTATCTAGTATTTTTCATGACATTTTTCATAAATTACTCTAAGCACTATCCATTTTTTTTGGAAATCTATACTTTGGCCTCACACCATTGGATCATGTTCCAAGGATCAGCACAGGCCATTGATTGTGATCTACACCCTCACTTTTCATTGGTTCCATTTTGGTATTTATCCTCATGGTTGTGCCATTTGGCACCTCTATGATATTTTTCAGCTCTGACACCTTTTCTAATTGCATATTGAATATGTGTCCACCACATGTTGATCCCACAAGATCTTGGAGCTTCATAGAAAATTTATTGGTGATTTTGTACCATTTAATCAAAAGGCATGATAAAGCATAAACCATTAGATCCTAAAAGATGCATGGCCATTAATCATCATCATTATTTAGGTGGGTACTTAGGTTTAAAAACCTTAGGCTACGGTTTGTTTTGTTTTTATTAAGCATGAAATAAAATTTTGGCTAAAGTGTTTATGCCTAAGTTTTTAGGGATTTATATAACAAGAGGACCATGGCTAGTTTAAATTTTATCTAATAAACATAATGCATAATTTGGGATAAATACTTATGTTAATCTCTTATAACATGCCCAAAGGGGTCAAAGTAATATAAGTACCAAATGCTAGTTTTTAACCTAGGGCTTTATTCTATTAACAAACATGATAAAATATTTAGTTAAAAGAATTTAGGATAAGTTCTATGTCACAAGGAACCTTTTAAAATAATACTTAGTATAAGTATCTAGCCTAAGGTTCATGACATACAAATAAATTCAATGGGGACCTTAGGATATAGACTTAGACTAAATTCATTTCTGCATATATTTAGACTATGAGATCATTTCATTATTTGTAATTCAAAGATCTCAAGTGTTTGAAAATACTCTGAGGGGTTCCATTAGTTGTTAATGCAATTCATGAGTTTTTTCATAGTATTTTGGAGTATATCTTAATCTTAAGAAAAATAATCCATTATCTCAAATTTGATGACCTCATAGACATCAAATAGTCCTTGTAGATGTCAAATGACGATCGCATGCACATCAAATTTAATCTCATGAAGT
>JARHVA010006821.1:757500-787500 GCA_037957365.1 Torreya grandis
ATTAGTTATATGGTTGTTAGTAACTATATGGTTAATATGGTAATATTGTATTACATAATTGATATTATATTGTTAGGAATACCAATATAATGTCTCATATAGTTTGGAGATTATTTGGGAGAGATATTGTAGGGATCTTTGAATCCCTAGTTATAGGAAATATTCTCCTATATATTTGTAAGTGTGTGTAGACACTCAAAAATTATATAGTTCTAGAAGTTGAATCGCCTTGGACTTCTACCTGACCCTAAAGCTCGTTAATTACCTAGTTGACTTAGCTCATTTATCAATTTCCTAACTTGAACCCCCTAACCTAACTCCTTTGATTAGACTTTTTAATCCACTCCCTTTTTAACCTATTTTTCACCCATTATCCTCTAGGCCCTCAACCATCTAAAGTTAGCCCAACCATCGATGGTTAGCCTAACCATCAATGGTCAAGTCCTCCAAGCCTACTTTAATGTAATTTCCATCTGTGTACAAGATAAGCATGATGCATTTTAAAAACTTTTGTTTTGCAATACAAAATAGCTTTAAATCATCGTAATTAAAAACTTTCTTCTAGATCCATTAAGAAACTTCCTCCTACATAATTATTAAATTCACCTTATAAAAGGAGAAAAGTAGGAAGAAGAAAGGATCCATAAGTCTATAACTCTAGTAATCTATGTATAAGCCATCATCCAAGTATTCAACATCCCTTCAACAAGTAAGTAGCATCAGCAAAGAGTTGAATCTCTATCAAAATCACTTTTGAAGGCCAAATTACTATCACTCTATCCAAATTGCTTCTACCTTCCACCACTAAGTTATAAATATCTCTTGCCTGTATTATTTGATTTATATTTCATTTCTAACTTCCCCACCCTATCAGACCCATCAGTATCTTATCTTTCATTCCCCTTGATCCATAATAAACTTCTTTTTGCCAAATTACCCAATCTTCCAATTCTTTTTTGATCATTTACAAAATTTCATAGACAACTGCCAATGGTTAGACTAACTACCAATGGTCTCCTCAACGATCAATGGTCACTAAACCATTGATGGTTAACCTAACCACTAGCAGTTCAACCAACTATCGATGGTCACTATGGCAAAAAATAAAAAGTTATTTTCACCCCCTTGACCTTAATGAAACCCTATTTTTTATATTCTTGCTTGTTCCTAGAGACTTTTATGATTTTTTGAACATGGCCCCAACTATCTTAACATGAGTATTGACCCACTTTTGTTATATTTAGTGTTTTTTCTTAACAAGAAATTTAATTTCATCTCATTTTACATGCATTTACTTTCTAGTTATTGAATGGAAGTTTCTTTTTTCTTAATTTATATCACCTTAAATGTTATAAACAATGGATTGACAACCTTCTAACAAGCATACACTTTTTAGATCTAGCTCACACTAGGCAATCCACTCAACCATCCATCTAACAATCCCATTTTCTAGTATCTTTCTTATCTATAGATTATTCCTTCCAAACCAAAGAAGAGTTCTCATCATCATCTAGATCACATGTGCACTTTTATTTAGGTATTATTTTACACACCTTATTACTAGTTTCATTACTTACTTCCAAATTAATAAATGAGTGGAAATTAACTAAAAAAATTTAGCATGCTTGGTGGGACCTAGCATGCCTTTTTCCTCCTTTGTTATATGCTCATTGAATAAAATCTAAAAGTTCTTTTCATCTTAAAATAAATATTTTACATACATTGATTGCTTGTTTGTTTTAGTTCATATAGTAACTTAAAATAAAATTAATTAATCATAGTCTTCATTCTTGTTATCACACACTTATCCAAACCACATAACTAATTAACACATCAAAACATTCATGAGATAAGGCCCAACTAGGATTGCATCACCTAGTGGTAAACCTTACCCTTTATTAGAAATCCTACTTAGAGGTCATTACCAAAGGGAGAACCAACTTAGATCTCTAGTTTAGTATAAACTCTAATATTTTTTGGGTGTCATCATTCCCTTCATTTAATCAACTTTTTGTTGATGTCATATTTAACTAGGGCTATCTCTAAAGATATATGCAACAAGGGGAATCATAATGATTTAGTAATTGAATGGGTATTTGTATATTTTTGTTTTGGGGGGTTTTTAATGTATTAATGATTTATTAATCAAAACCTTATTGGAATCAAACTAGGCAAATATGCTAGAAATAAACACACATTGTAGAAATGAAATTGATTACTAAAAATAAACACATGTTACAAAAATGAAATTGATTGCTGGAAAAAGATACACGTTGTAGGAATGATATTGATTTTTGGAAACAAATACATGTTACAGGAATGAAATTGATTTCTAGAAACAAACGCATGTTACAAGAATGAAATTGATTGCTCGAAATAAGCACATGTTGAAGAAATGAAAATTGATTGCTGGAAATAAGCACATGTTGCAGAAATGAAAATTTAATCTAAAACACCTACAGGAAAAAATTTATAACAAATCTTAACTTTAAAGAGTTGGAATCATTTATAAACTTAATAGAGTTACCTATTTACTTTTGAAAATAGAAATATAAATACTGACAAAATGAAGATCCTGGTTCTTTGGAGGAGTGGGCCCTTGCTCCACCTAGAACAGGATTTAAACAATTTAATTTGCTTTGAAAATAGGAATGGCTATTTCATTGATAAAATGTTCTATATTAAAAATGTACTAAGCTATCCTTTTTTTCTCTATTCTTCTATATCTCTATCCATATATATTTTTACTAAATTCCTAGGTTTGTATATATAGATGCTTTTATGGTTGTAACTATTTCATAGATACGATGGAACTAAATCATGCCTGGAATAGATGCTAAATCAAGATGTGGCTAGATGTCCAGTTGTGTGATAATTATCTTGATTCTATTAGTTCATAAAATTAGGAATCTATTCCTGATTTAATGGGATCATTGATCTTGATAGATCACCAACCATTTGGAATATATTCTCATCAGTTCCATTTCTAGCTGCAAAAGTTCTAGAGCTTATCTAAAAGAGTACCAGAGCTAAATATAGAGTTTCAGAGCTAAGTCCAAAAATGAGATAACTTGAAATAGTATGGTGGAGTTCCAGAACTAACTGTGATGGTTTGAAAATAGATTCTATAGGTTTCAGAACTAACTATGATGATTTTGGAATAGATTCTATAGGTTTTAGAACTAATCAAAATTGAGTCCAATGCTTCCAAAAACATGCAATCCACTTCATATTTATTCGTTGGCCTGATGATGACCTATTTTATTGAAAAAATAGAATTTTCCAACACACTTTTTAGGAATTACAGGTCTTTTAAAATTTTAGAATCATAATCAACAAAAGATGGATAATCACATCCTAACTCATCTCAGATCAAAATAAAAGTTACAAAATGTAATCAAACTTAATAAAAAGAGAGAGTAATATGAGGTCATTTATTATACATTTACTAGGCATATCTTGGCCTCATCATTTCCCCCATACTTATTTGTAAGTCCCTTTGCAAACTTCATTCTTCAAATTTGAGATTATATATCCTGCATTCCATTTAATTGCTCAAATCAAATCGTTGAAACTGAATATCCCAATGTTTTGACTCAGAAGTACTATACCCTACTCCTACTTCTACTTTTCTTTTCCATTGCTCAAACTAAGTGGGATGTTGAGGTTCTCTATTTTTCTAAGGAGATATGGGGGTGAGAAGTAGAGGTGGCCTTGTCCGCATTCCTATCCATATGCTTAGGGGAGTTTGACTGATCTGGGGAATTATTGTGCATAAAGATTTTACCCTTTCTAAACTCTAGATCAAATTTGAAGGGGATATTAATTCCCTTCTTTTCAATGCCACTGGGAGAAATTCCCATCTTTTTAAAGATGCATCATAGATATTATCAAAATTTGCCCTTTCATAAGTGTTGAAGACATCCATGCTTTGTTGTAAAATGAAAAGATAAGGTCCCTTGAATTTATCATTAAATGCATGGGATTGGAAATATGTAGCAAAGGTGGATGGATTATCAGAATGAATTCTCATATAGAGACCAGATGAACTAGCCTTTGACCAATGCTCTGGCTCCCTTTCTTTCCATGCAATTTGATTTTGAAGAACAGAGACAAATGCATTAATTTGGCTTTCTCCTACATACAAATTGATCATAAAACCTATATTTCTTTTTAGAATAAAATTGTAGAGGTAAAATTCACAAAGAAGGTTTTTCTATTCTATATTAGCTAAGGAGTAGGTAGCCAAGAAATTAGCTTCATCTTTTATTTCATGTTGAAGGCAACATGATATCCTTGCCAACTGCTAGCGAATGAATTATTCCTCTAAAAACATGCTATAAATAGGAGAAGGTCTTCTACATGTAAGCAGCTTCTCACTCATCATATAAACTATTTTTATTTTTACAAGAAATTTATACTCATCATTTTCCTCCTTGTAAAATTTGTCTTCCCATTCTTTCCTTGCTTTCTCTTCTTTTGCCAGTTTGTCTTTCAAGTCACTCTAAATTAATAATAAATTCTCTTACTAGTTCATCATTGTATTTGGAAAATTTCCTCAAAAACTCTAGCCATCCTACCTGTTGAAAGATATTTACTACTTCTTCATCTACAAGGAGTTGGGTCTCATTATCTGGTTCTGACTTCTTTTTTATTCCCATGATTCATTCTTTTTTCTTTTTATTGCTTTTGAATCTTTCACAAGTGATCTAAAAATTGATTTTTTGTATCAATGGAACTGATGATTATGGATGTGAAACTAGCAGATTCAATTGCTGGTTTGGCAAATTCAATTGCAGAATTACTATACTCAACTGTGGAACTACTATACTTAGCTATAGAACTGGCAGATTTGGTAGCTTCAATCATAAGAATGATTCTTTATGGTTAACCACCAACTCATTCCATCATCAATATCCTTATCATTATTGTGCACATTTAACCATGATGTCTAATAGATGACTCATCATACTAATCTTTCTAAATCAATTCTAATCACACATGCAAACTTTCATTAAACCTTTAACAAATTAAAAACATAACTGACATCCTTGATGATGTAATCCCTCTATCATGCAGACACATCATCCCTTAAAAAAAGCTAGAAAATAATTAGAATTCAAAAAAAAATTATTTGAATTAGCCAAGATCAACCGCCATCACTAATTTTCAATTGATCTCTATTATTTATTTTATTATTATTTTTTTAATTTTATTTTTTTATTTTTATTTTTATTTTTATTTTGTTTTTTTGGGGAAGAGAATGTCATTTACTAGTTTTCATTCTCTTCCCTTTATTCTAGATCTTTTCATCTGAATATTTGATCATGTTGGAAGAACTGGGTTCTTCCATATGATCAAATTCTTTGTTTGCTTCAATCTGCTTCAATAATTCATCCTTAGTAGGAGGCTTCCTATAAAGTTTTAGCCTGTGTCCATTGACCAAGAGTATTATTCTACTACCATCAATGGGAAGTAACTGGATAGAACCATTGTTAAATATTTTCTTGATCTGATAAGGTCCCAACCATCTGGTTCTTAATTTACTTTTGAATTGTTGATACTTAGAATCAAACAACAATGCCCAGTCTCCTAATTTGAATTGTCTTTCCTTGATATGTGAATTATGCCATTACTTCCTTTGACCTTGGATTATCTTTGTCTAGTGAAGTGCTTCCATTCTAAATTCATCTAATTCATTGAGTTGAAGGATTCACTCCTTTTGAGCTACATCCAATTCAACTCCCACCTTAGCTGCTATCCTCAATGTCTGTAGTTCAAACTCAATAGGCAACAAGGGATTTTTTCCATAGACTAACTCATATGGTTAAAACCCTGTTGTGGTTTTCTAAGTTATATTGTAAGCCCAGATAGCTTTAGGTAGTCTTTTTACCCAATCTCTTCTTTCAGTTTCAACTATTTTAGTGAGGATGTTTTCTAATTCTCTATTTATTACTTCAACTTGTCCATTTACTTGTAGGTGATAAGGAGATGACTTCCTATGATTGATTTGATAATATATTATGAAAGCCTGGATCATATTGGACATAAATTGTGGTACTTGGTCTGAAACTAAGCTTCTTGGTGCTCCAAAATTTACCATAATTCTATGCCAAAGAAAACTAGCAACTACTTTTTCAATGGCATTTGTTAAAGCCTGCACTTCTGCCCATTTTGTTACATAATCAATAAACACAAGAATATGCTCTTTTTCTTGTGAAGGAGGATTTAAAAGTCCAACAAAATCCAATTCCCATCTCTAAAATGGTTCAATCACTACTTGTGGTTGCAAAGGCATTTCATTGGTAATGGTTGGCTGTCCCATCCTTTGACAAGGGTCACACGGCCTAATATATCTCTTCACATCTTTGTATAAAGATGGCCAATAGTAACTAGTGCCAAGTATCTTGTGAGTTGTTCTTTTCACTAAATAGTGTCCTCCACTTGGTTCATCATGACATGCCTAGAGGATGTCAAATTTTTCATTTTCTCTTACACACCTATGTAAAACTAAATTAGGACCACATTTAAATAGCATTCCATTTAACCATTTGAACTGTGCACTAGTTTTGATTAATTTATTTATTTATTTTTTAGTGAAAGAAGGAGGAAAATTCCTTATTACAAGATAATTTTCCATGTCATCAAACCATGGTGTGTTATCTAAAATAACAAATAATTTTTTATCTAGAAAGTTATCCTTGACTGGATCTTGCTCCCCTGTACTGGTCAATCTTGACAACAAAATCAGCCACCACATTAGATTTGCCTAGATTGTCCACAATGGTAATATCAAATTCTTGTAGAAGTAATGACCATATAATTATTCTAACTCCAACCATAGGTTTGTTCATTAAATATTTAATTGCTGAGTGATCTATATGTACAAATATCTTGTACCCTGTAATGTAATGTCTAAATTTATTGATTGCATAGATCACAACCAGAAATTCTTTTTTAGTGGTAGTTTAATTTCTTTCAGTGGGAGTAAGATTTTTACTAATATAGTAAATATCATACATTCTTCCTTATTCATCTCTCTGTCCCAAAATTACACCAATTGAGGTGTTTGAGGCATTAGTTTGGATGTGAAAAGGTTTCTCCCAATTGGGTTCTTGCAATATTGGGGCAGTTACTAATTTCTCTTTAATTTATTCAAAAGCATGTTGACACTGTTCATACAAAATAAATTCATAGTCCTTGGTAAGCAATTTAAACATGGGGGCAGCAATTTTACTAAAATCCTTGATAAAACACCTATAGTATCTAGCATGTCCTTAGAATGATTTGATATCTCTAGGAGTTTGAGGAATAGGCAAGTCTGAGATAATCTTAATTTTGTTTTGATCAACTTGAATTCCTCTTTTTGAAATATGGTGCCCTAATATGATCCCTTCATCAAACATCATCAAATATTTCTCATGACTAAGAGACAAGTGATGGTGTTCACATCTTGTTAATACTCTGCCCAAAATTTTAAGGCATCATCAAATGTATCTTCATACACAGTAAAGTCATCCATGTATACCTCCACACAGTCATTTTTTAGGTCTACAAAAATTACTAATATAGCTCTTTGAAAGGTTGCTGGAGCATTACATAGTCTGAATGGCAATACCCTATAAGCAAAGGTACCCCATGGACAATTAAATGTAGTTTTGTCCTAATCCTCAGCAACAATTTTGATTTGATTTTATCCACTAAATCCATCTAAGGAAAATTATTGTTTACCTAAAATATTGTCTAAGACTTGATCTATGAATGGTAAGGGAAAATAATCTCTCAAGGTGGCTTTGTTCAGTTCCCTATAGTCAACACAAATTCTCCATTTTCCATTCTTTTTAGGAACAATTACAAGAGGAGACACCCACTGGCTATCTAAGATAGGGCAGATAAAACCTACTTGTAATAGTTTTTCAATTTCTTGTTTGACTATATCCCTTAAGGCTGGATTAATCCTTCTTTGAGGTTGTCTAACTGGTATAATATTTTTAGTATAAATGTGATGGGTGTAGATACTTGGATGAATTCCTTTCACATCTCTATAGTCCCAAGCAAATGCTTTAGTATGATTCTTCAAAATCAAACAGTTTGACTTATTCATCATTATTTAACCAGCTATTAATGTTCAAAAAAATTCTTGGTTGAATCTCAACATGTTTGGTTCTAGCATATGATGAACTAATTTGTTGAAAGGGTTCCATTAAGGTGTTTAGTGGATAGGCATGTGGTAACAATATATGATATGTAGCAACATCTTTAAGAGTTCCTAGAGGCAAAATATTGGACAAAGGACAACGAGAAGAGTTATGATACTTATCTTGTTGCAGGTCAAACTCCTCATTATTGTTGTTTTCAAAAAATTCTTCACCATCTCCTGATATCTGTAAAGCTGATGCTACAGATCCTTCCTCTCCTTAAGATAAATCACGTTCCTCTG
Organism: Torreya grandis; assembly: GCA_037957365.1. Classification (NCBI taxonomy): domain Eukaryota; kingdom Viridiplantae; phylum Streptophyta; class Pinopsida; order Cupressales; family Taxaceae; genus Torreya; species Torreya grandis. Next base: position 765,941 of record JARHVA010006821.1, read on the forward strand.
GATCGAAGTTATCTTCACTTGCAAAAAATTGGTGTGGTTTCGGATCTAACTATGATGGTTCCAAAACTAATTGTGATGGTTCCAAAACTAACTGTGATGGTTCCAAAACTAACTGAGACGGTTCTAAAACTAAACCTGACTGCTCCAAGGATGATTGATGTTCATTTAATGAAAGATTAACCATATCATCTATTTCTCATACATGATCATGCAATGTTATCATAGCAAAAGAAGACATATTTTTCTCATTAATATCAATATTATCAACCCATAATTTCACTTGATTATCAATAAAAGGTCATGCAGATGGATATAATGAAATTTGCTTAGAATTATTACCATTTGAAATAGTCATATCACCTAACCTGTAATCAATTAAGGCAGCAACTGTAGCTAACCATGGTCACCCCAAAATAATAAGATAATGAGGTGTTTTACCTTTTAGCTAAAATATAAGGAAGTCAACTAGATATTCCCATGATTCCACCATTACTGCCACATCTTCAATAACTCCTAGTTTTGCTATAGACTGATCTGCCATTTATAATATGGTATTAGTAGGATGTATGCCTATTAATGGTAATGTTTTCAAAGTGTCCACTATCATTACATTGATAGATGTGCCCAAATTAATCAAAAAATTATGTATATCCTTATTCCCTATAGAAACAAAAATAATAGGGCTTTCAGGATCTCCATATTTAGGTAGTAGAAGTTTTCCTGCTAATAAATCAGCAAGTTTCTTGTCTACCTGAATAGTCCTGGGGTACTGCTTCTTTCTTCTAGGTTTTTTAAAACATAAAAGTTTAATTAACTTGTTCAAATTTGGAATATACTTAATTAATTGTAAAAATGGTATTTCAATATTTAATCTTCTTAGTTCCTGTACAAATTCAGATTCCTTAAGTTCTATGGTTTCTTTAAGTCTTTTTGGAAATGGAATCTCAGTAGAATTTTTTCCTGGTTCCTTATCTTTTTCTTTGTCATCTTCCTTAGGTGTAACTTTGCTAGGGGTTTTAGCTTCTTTTGTCATCTCAGTGATTCTAACAGGTGGACTGATAACTATTTTCCCAGATCTGGTTTGAATGTTTTTACAGTCCATTGTAATTAAATCAACTAATTTTTCTAGTTCTATTTTGTATGCAGGAGTTGTTTGTTTATTTCTTGGGTTTGCTACTAGTTGTGCTAGAATTTAGGTTTGGACTATGTTTTCAATCTATATATTTTATGCTGGAGGTCCATTATGGCTTGTTGGTTCTGATTTGGATATGTTTTTCCTTGCACATAATTGTTAGGGCTCCATCTAGGTTGTGGCCAAGCATAAGGATTCCCTTGACCAGCCCAAGGTTGTTGATGTCCTTGAGTATTCCAAGATTGACTTGCCTAATCCTAAGGATGTAATGTGGGTTGAGGGGCCCAAGGTGGATGTCCCCAACTTTTTGGTACTATTTGAGCTACCCATGGCATCATCCAGGGATTAAGAGCTGGTCTTGGCATAAACTATCCTTGATTAGGTTGTCTCTGAATAAAATTTAATTCTTTTATGGTGGATGATGTATTGGTTTTTTTTAGATGATTCTTTTATGAGTGGAAGAAGAGAAAAAGTGTGAGTATCATGTTCTTTAGATTCACAGACAAGACATAATTCCATTTTATCCAAAGCACATTCCCATATTGCATGCTTCTTCCTACATCTAAGACAATGCATGGCTAATGGTTCAAGTTGGGCATTTGCTTTAGCTTAAAATCCATCCATGGTGGAGGTTAATTGAACTAATATATCTATTTTAAAGTTTTCCAATTGATCCATCAATTTTTTCATATCTGGATTCAAAATTTTAAACATTTTCCCTTTTCTAGGTCTACCCCTTATTCTTGAATAGTTTCTACAAATTTCTATGATTTCATCCATTCTTAATTGAGCAATGTTTCCCTCACCAATTAAATCAAGGGTTTCCCTAGATTCATCATCTAGTCCTTTGATAAAAATGGTTTTATTTAAATCTTCTTGAATTACAAATCCACATCTTTTACTCATAAAGAGGAATCTGTCCAAATAATCCTCCATAATTTTGTCTTCTTCCTGTTTGATTTTGAAATTTTTTTCCTTTCAATTTCTTCCTCTACAATAATCTTCATATTTGTCTAGGAAGATAGTTTCCATTTATTCCCAATTGTTAATAGAATTAGATGTTAATCTCATAAACCACCTCATTGCTACATCCTTCAGGGTAGATCAAAACAACTTCAATTTTCGATTATCTATCTTGTAATCATAAGTCACATAGTAATTTAAATTCAAATAGAAATTGGTCAAGATCCTCAAATGACATTCCTCTAAATGTGGGAAAGTGTGCAGGTGAAATGTTTTTCATAGTGGTTTCATCATCCTTGATATGAATGGGATAGGTAAAGGTTCTCTTAGGTTCTCTTCTAGCTTCTCATTCCATCTCTCTAGTATTTTCTAATCCTTTCTCTCAATCAATGTGGTATGTGGTTTGTTTGGGGAATGGTTAAAAGTCAGGAGTAGGGGGTTGACTACTCAATTGAGAATTAAAACTTTCCCTTAAGTGATCTTGAGAAACAATCCTCCTTCCTAAGGTTTTACTTGGTTCTGGTGACTGATCCAAAAATTCCAAAGATGGCAATTTTGCTTCTTATCTTGTAGGAGATAATGGTGCCTCCAATTCTTGCTCAATGTCCTTTCTTAAACTAGAGGATGATGGAATTTATTATTCAAATATTTTGGGGAGAAATCTTCCCCTATCTTGTGGTCTACTCATAAATTAGGGAAAATCTCTTTAATTACTAAATGAATGATTGCTCTTATTGACACCTAATTAGAAAATTCTAACTAGTGTTCCCTGATAATGGTGCCAAAATGTTGGGTGTCATCATTCCCTTCATTTAATCAACTTTTTGTTGATGTCATATTTAACCAGGGCTATGTCTAAAGCTATATGCAACAAGAGGAATCATAATGATTTAGTAATTGAATGGGTATTTGTGTATTTATGTTTTGGGGGGTTTTTAATGTCTTAATGATTTCTTGATCAAAACATTATTGGAATCAAACTATGCAAATCTGCTGGAAATAAACACACATTACAGAAATGAAATTGATTGCTAGAAATAAACACACATTGTAGAAATGAAATTGATTTCTAGAAATACATACACATTTTAAGAATGAAATTGATTACTGGAAACAAATACATGTTGTAGGAATGAAATTGATTGCTAGAAATAAGCACACATTGTAGAAATGAAAATTGATTGCTGGAAATAAGCACACGTTGTAGAAATGAAAATTTAATCTAAAACACCTGAAAGAACAAATTTACAACAAATCTTAACTTTAAAGAGTTGGAAGCATTTATAAATTTAACAGAGTTACCTATTTACTTTTGTGAATAGAAATATAAATACCGACAAAATGAAGATCCTAGTTCTTTGGAGGAGTGGGCCCTTGCTCTGCCTAGAATAGGATTTGAACAATTCAATTTGCTTTAAAAATAGGAATGGCTATTTCATTGATAAAATGTTTTATATTACAAATGTACTAAGTTATCCTTTTTTCTCTATTCTTCTATATCTCTATCCATATATATTTTTACTAAATTCCTAGGTATGTATATATAGATGCTTTGATGGCTGTAACTATTTCATAGATACGATGGAACTGAATCATGCCTAGAATAGATGCTAAATCAAGATGTGGATGGATGTCTAGCTATGTGATAATTGTCTTGATTCTATTAGTTCAAAAAATTGGGAATCTATTCCTGATTTAATGGGATCATTGATCTTGATAGATCATCGGCTATTTGGAATAGATCCTCATCAGTTCCATTTCTATCTGTAAAAGTTCTAGAGATTATCTGAAATAGTACCAGAGATAAATATAGAGTTCCAAAGCTAAGTCCAAAAATGTGACAACTTGAAATAGTATGGTGGATTTATGGAACTAACTGTGATGGTTCTAGAATAGATTCTGTGGGTTTTAAAACTAACTGTGATGGTTCTGGAATAGATTCTACAGGTTCTGAAACTAATCAGAGTTGAGTCCAATGCTTCCAAAAACATGTGATCCACTTCATATTTTTTCTTTATCCTGATGATGACCTATTTTATTGCAAAACTAGAATTTTCCAACACACTTGTTAGGAATTACAAGTCTTTTAAAATGTTAGATTCGCAACCAACAAAAGATGGATAATCACATCCTAACTCATCTCAAATCAAAATAAAATTTACAAAATGCAATCAAACTTAATAGAAAGAGAGAGTAACATGAATTCATTTATTATACATTTATTGGGCATATCCTGGCCTCATCAATATTCAGTATATTTTGGTTAAGCACCTGCCATCCCTATCACTATAGTGTGTGAAGTGAGGGGGTAGGCCCCAATACTAATCCATGTACTGAAGATCAATATATATTTATCTCTTGAGAACCTAAATATAACCTAAAACCAACCTTAGATTTCCTATTCAGTACTCGATCTATGAAACAATTTCTTCTTCACACATTTTAAGGCATAAGCCAAAAGTAATTTAAAAATAACCCTAAGTTATTAAATACACTTTAGTATATGTTTGATTTATTTGATTTCTTTTCTTTTCATTGATCTTTGTTTGAGGTGTGAGTTTCATCATTTAATCTCCTATTTCCTCCCATGGTCTTTACTAGACAGTAGTTGAGGAATCAAAACAACCAGCAACCACCTTCTTCTTACTTCTTTATGGAGTATACCTATGATGTTGAGGGTTCCCCTCATGTTTCCCCCTTCTACCAGTCCTTTAATCACTGTTGAGGGTGATCTATATTTCACCACCTTCTTTGATAACAACCCTGTGGCCATTCAGCATTATCTAAACACCTTATCTAACCATACCCCTTTTTATTCAATGCCTCCTATAGTTCCTCTTTATGGTATGCCTCCTCATATTTTGGTGGGTACCACATCAAAACAACCTATGATCACCCAATACTCTACTTCATCCAATATCCCACCTACTATCACTCCCCAAACTCCATCTAACATCCCAACTAGTAACCAAACACCTACTACCCCAACTAATACCTCCAACATTAGATCAACCTTACCTCTTGTCACCTATACTCCCTCCACCACGGGGGTTTCCTCTACCCCTATTTATATCATTCCTCTTAGTTTAAATAACCCACCAAATTCTACCCCACTTTATATTTTAATACTTTCCATACCTCAAACCCTCCCACCTATTAGCACTAGAGTTACCACCCACCAACAACCAACTAGCATTTTCATACCTCCAACCCAATCTACATCCATAAAACCATCCACCAACCCAAACATACCTATAAACCAACCCATATCAACCCCCCAAAAATAACCCATCTCATCTTACCCATATGTGTCTAACCCAAAAGGATACATAGCACGTTCCACCCAACCATTTGTGCCAATCAACCCTTATGCAACACTTTCCCAACCTCCTATAACCACTTACCAATATGTGGCTTCTTCAGCACCCTCTATCACTTATCCATACATTCCTACCACCCAACCTCAACAAAAATTACCACTTTAGTATGTAGCTTCCCAACCTTAAATAGATTTGGTCAAGATGTTAATGGACAAAATGACCAATCTAGAGTCATCTATCTTTGGGTCTCATAATATTTTATCCTATGATCAAATCTATAATGAACACATCCATCCATATGTTCCTATCCATGCTTATCCTCTTCAATGATAATTACCCAAGTTTTCCAAATTCCAAGTTAAAGAGGACCTCCAACAACATTAAAGATCATTATGTCACTCTTGTTATTTGATCACATATGATGATGCTCTCCTCCTTTGTATCTTCCCCATGTCTTTATCAGGACGAGCCCTTGACTAGTATAATGCCCTCATCAAGCACTCCATCTTTTCATTATCCCATCTTGCCCAAATATTTTTAAAGCATTTCTTGGTAAATATATCTAAAAATGTTTCTATTACCAATCTCTATTCTATTAGGAAATTTAATGATGAATCAATTAATGATTTCATAGCAAGATGTAGAGGACTCATCAACCAACTTACTTTCTCATTACCCCAATTAGAGTTGATTTACCTCTTCTCTTAGGGTTGTGCCAAACATATTTCCCCCACTATTCAAGTTCAAACTTTCAAAACATTTGATGAATCATTCACCATAGCACATAAAATTGAAAACTAAGCCATTGATGAAGGGTAATTGAAACTATGAAACAAAAACTCTATATTTAAATCCAATGATCCTCCCTCCACCAAAGCTAATATCCAATCTAAAGAAAAATCATATACAAACTCAGTTGTCTTAAAAAATACTCCACCACCAACCATCAACCAACCCCATCAAACCAATTCTTCTAACTCTTCCTACCAACAAAATCAAAACCAAAACCGAGCTCCTCCAAAATAATACAATCCCCTAAGGGAGTCTTATAATTCAATTTTGGGTAAATTTATCAAAGCTAACCTCATAAAACTTCCACCTATCAAACCACCCCAAAAATTTGATGTTTCTCACCTTATGCTTGGCTGGTACAACGAAAATGTCCATTTTGCCTTTCACCGAGTTATTGGATATGACATCAATAGGTGCAATACCTTCAAGAGTCTAGTCCAAAACATAATTAATAGTGGAGAAATTGCATTTAATAATCCAAATACACCTCCTAATCAGTCCCTTGACATGTTCCACAAACCTTTTCCCAATCATGCTCCTTCTACCTATCATCATGACAATAAATTAGAATCATCTCATTCTCATGATGCACATACAATCAACATTATTATGAATGAGATCATTGTAGAAGAAACCATTACCTCAACCACTTTTTCCTCCATTTTACTTACAAAAGTAGTGGATTCACCTTCCATTCCTTTGAATACCCAAATGGAAGAATTGACCACCCCTCTCTCTTCACTTAATGAGACCTTAACTTTATCTACCTCTCCTTTGATGGAAACACCAAAGGAAGAGACCTTAACCATTTCTTCTTATTCCACTCCACCCATTAAAGTGGTAGAACTACCCTCCATTACTTTAAACACCCAATCAAAGGAAATAAACATGTCCATTACTTCACTTGAGGATATCACATCTATCATTCCCATTATATAACCATTCATTCCCAAAAGCTAGGGTTACCTTATCTATAAAACCAATAACTTTGGAACCTCACATCAAGAAAAAGGGTGAAGGAACCATCCCCTCTTTTCCACCTAAGGGATTAATTTTTGAAACAAATAACCAAGGAACCAAACCCATCTACAAGCATTTTTATAGACTATTATAAAGTCTAGAGTCCACTTCTCAATCCAACTTTGATAGAACCACCTTTTGGCATCATCTAGGGATCCCTTACCAAAATAAATTTGAATCATCAACATCACTTCCTCCAAAAATATAGGTGAACCATCCCAACTACCACCATCAAAAATCACCAAATCACCTTATGCCTCTCTCACTAAACCTATCAAGAATTTAGGAATCCTTCCCATGCATAGTCAAACTAACCCCTCATTGAAGTTGGAATTAACTCCATCTAGTCCACCAAATAAACCCCCAACCAAACTAATTAAAAAGGTAGAGTTACCCAAACCTCAACCTTGAACTATACACAAACAACCACCTTTCTACTTTCCTTGTATCTTAGGACCCCATCCTTCTACTATTCTAATTACCTATTCTTCCTCTAGTAATACATCTTCCTTTTATTTACCTAAACTTACACCCACTAAATCATGTAGTTACCCATCATTCTTAACCCACTTATCTACCTCTACATTTCCACCTATATCCAACCCCTCATCATCTAAAATTTTAACCTCCACATCATTTACCCTAAAGTTAACCATAAATAAGCAATCTAAACCACCAACTAAAACCACTCCACCACCTATAAATCTTAAGGTGAAAAATACCTCTAAGAAGGCTTCCATCTCTAAACCTATAAACCCATCACCTCCAACACCTTTGCATTAATCCTACTCAACCATCCTACAAATGTTGTTACAAACTTCTTCCATTAGATTACCACCTATGAAACCATTCTACCCTTCCAATACCAAACCTTACTAGTTCAATGATAACTTGATTTTTGCATACCATATGACCCCAAGACATGACATAGAGAAATACAAAGGTCTATAGACACTTGTTCATAGCCTATATGATGAGGATGATATATTATTAGATGAACCTAGTTTACCTCCATTACCATTCCTACCATCAACCCAACCTACCCAACCTTTAGCTATGCCCCCACTCTCATCTAAGAGTGAGGAGGAGGAACCGAAGCAACCACCAAACCTAGTAAATCCCCCCATCCACATTATTCATATGGTTACCTAATTATGGGCCCAATAAAAGGACAAAGGAAAAGACAAATTCTCCATTCCTTGGCCATACCATTCAATCCCTCAACCTTATAACCAAGCCCAAAAACCTATACCTTTGCTCTCACCTTTTCAGCCACCAAAACCTAAAGTATCCATTTTGGGAACCTCTCCTTCCAACCCTTTTGAATATATCTAATGTATCATGCTGAAATATCTTCACTAGACACCGCTAAAGATGAGAATGTATTAACTAATTAACACCTCACCTCACCATTGTCAAGCACTGATAGAGTCTCTACAATCTATAGAGGTTTGACTAGATAACCCATAACCTCTTTCATCCTTTTTTAGAGCCCTCCAAATTTATACCTTAATCACCTTTTAGGACTTTGAAATACCTCTTGTTTATCCTAAGGATTATGATCTTCCCCTATTTATTAACACATACATCAATCACACCCACATCAAAAAGGTACTAATCGATGGAGGAGCTAGCATCAACATTATCTTCTCTAATGATTATGACCAATTTCAACTACCCAAGAACATCATGCTAGAAAGCACAATGGTTCTTTAATGTTTTAATGATACCATGGCTAAAACCTTGGGAATACTTATCCTTCATATTTACTTGGGACCTCACATCATTATTGAACTTTTTTACATTATATAGGGTGAGTTCCAGTATAATGTGTTACTCATACACCCTTGGATATGTGCCATGAGTTGTCCCTTCCACCTTACATCGATGTGTCAAATTTGAGTGTGAAGGTAAATTTGTTACCATCAAATCTAATCCTAGTCCTTTTTCCTCTTGCAATATGACATATCGACCTAATGATGTTCTTATACCTCCCTCATCCACCTCATAATCAACCATTAATAACACTGCCTCACTACCAACCAAAATTAGCAACACTCCCATCCATAACAGTGATGAAGCTTTAACTAGCTCATCTATTCCTTCTTCCTATATCCCCATAGAGGACCCCTTGAAATCCATTTTCTAACAAATCTCCCTTGGGAAATATCACCTTTTAGCCTTGGATACTTTCCCTACTCCACATGAGTATGGGAATCTCAAACATGACCCTTCCTACAATCCAAAGATTAGAAACATCATCCCTTTTAAGATCCCCAATCATCAAACAAATTTCATTTATGGGGGACTTTATCAACCACTTCTCATACCCACCACTACCTTATCTATTCAATAATTCACCTCTGACTTCTCTTATCTCATCAAACTAGCCTTTTCTAAAGCTTACCTTTATAAGTGTGCTTGGAAGGGGTTTGGTCTTGACCTTTATGAATAAGGACATCATGAGTTACACATCATTAAAACTCAAAAACCATAAGTTATTTGGTCTTTGGTTCATACCACTAGAAGAACCCACCTCACCAAAACCCATTTTTACCATTGATGATGAGGATGTCCCATCTTCACCAACCCTATCTCCCTCAATAATTGAAGACTCTGATATCATACCATCTAACTTTTTTTTATCAATACCATTATTTTGGGTCCTCTCACCTTTCAAAATGATGGCAAAATTAAAACCCTTCCTCTCATCCATCCTAAAATGATAAAGAGGGATTCTCCTACCATCAACACCATCCAACATCAAGATGAAGATTCCATTCTCACCTACCTTAATACAGGGGATTCTTCTATCCATAAATCCCTTCTTCCTAAGAAATAGACCAAGCTAAATGAATCCACCATTGATGTCAACTTGGGTACTCAAGATAACCCCTATATCATAAAAATTATTCAATCATTAAATTATATGGAGTAAAAGGATTACCCTTCTTTCCTTTATGATCGTAGCATAGTGTTTACTTGGTCCTATCAGAATATGCCCAAAATTGACCCTTTTATTACCCTCCACAACATTGTCACCCATCTTGAGGTTAAGCCAGTGCAACAAAAGCTTCGTAGGATACATCCTCACATAGCCCTTCTTGTCAAATAATAACTTTAGTATCTCTTGTATATTGACTTCATCCAACCCATTTAATTTCCATAATGGGTTTCTAACATTGTTCCCATTACCAAACCCATAGCAGGATTTCACCTTTGTATCAAATTTCATGACTTAACCTCACTTGCCCAGAAGATGACTTCTCTTTACCCAACATCAACCAATTTTTTTATCTTGTAACTAGCCATGAAATGTTATCTCTTATGGATAGTTTATTGGGATATAATCAAATCTTGATTGCCCCCAAAAATTAGCATAATACTTCCTTTATCACCCCATGTGGGACCTTCTATTATAGGGTCATGCCATTTGATCTGAAAAATTATGGAACAACCTATCAATGTACCATGAATTACATTTTCCATGATATCATCCATAAAATTATAGAAGAATATGTGGATGATCTCCTTGGGAAATACAAACACTGTAAAGATCACCTAGCCATTCTTGTAAGCATCTTCGATTGACTAATCCATTATCATGTCAGGCTCAATCTTAAGAAATGCAATTTTGGGGTCTTATTTGGAAATATTCATAGCTTTATTATTTCTCTTCAAGGAATCAAAATAGACCCTAACAAATTTTGATCAATATTGGAGATGCCTCCTAATACCAACCTTAAATAACTCCATAGCCTAAAGGGAAAGCTCTAATCCATCCATCGCTTCATCTCCTAGCTATTAGATAGATGTTAACCCTTTCACCATCTCCTCAAGAAAGACACCTCTTTTAAGTAGACTAAAGACTATCAATAGGCCTTTCATTCAATGAAGGAGTACCATCTTTCCCCACCCATCCTCATTCCTCCTAAAGAAGACTAACCCTTCTACCTTTATATATCTGACATGGACCATTCCTTAGGGGTAATGCTCACTCATCATGATAAACAAAATAATGAGCAAACCATCTTTTACATTCATCATACACTAATAGAATACAAGACTTAGTATACCCATCTCAAGAAACTTTGCCTCACTTTAGTCTTTGTGGCCTCCAAACTTCACACTACCTTCTTAATCATAAAACCTATGTCATCACTAACATCAACCCACTTAAATACATGCACTCTAAACCATACCAAAACTAGTGTATGGCTACATGGATCATGCTCCTGGCTAAATTTGATCTTGAGTTCTTTTAGAAAAATTCAATTAAAGGGTAAGTCATCACCAAGAAATTAGATGATGCTCCTATACCAGACAATCAACCATTTCCTCTTGCATTTCTTGATGAATCCATTATGACTCTTTCTGAGGAGGAACACACCTACCAGATGACCATGTTTTTGTATGGATCCAAATGACAACATGGTGGGGGTGACAGATTTATTCTCATTTCCATTAATAGTGAACCTCTTCCCCTTTCCTTTAAAATTGACTTCAAATACACCAATAATGTAGCCAAATATGAAGCCTTGGCCATACATATCTAGATATCTCTTGCTTTGGGAGTCAAAACAATTAGTATCTTTAGTGATTCATAACTTATTATCAATCGGGTCAATGGATCTTATCAATGTAAGAGTGATATCCTATTAAAATACAAATAGCTCATAGATGTACTCTTATCATCATTTGATCATTACTTTATCTAATCAGTCCCATGGTCTACCAATAAGTTTGTAGATATAATTTCTTCCCTTTCTTCCTAAATCCTATTTTAGCTTATCAAATCTAAACTATTTATCACCATCCATAAATTATCACCCTCATATATCAGTTCTGACCTTCCTACTATTTGTAATGTGGAAGTATCCCCTTCTGACATTTGGTACGACCAAACTTTTAACTACCTTAACCTCATCATCGTTCCTCCCAACATTTTAAAGAATGCATGAAGATATTTTATTTAGAGTACCTCTCATTATACCATACTAAGGGGAATCCTTTACAAACATGTCTTTGATAATTTCCTTCTTCGTTGTCTTCATAATCATGAAGCTTCCCATTCTATTAAGTAAATACATGGTAAAAAATGTAGGGGGAATTTTAATGTCCTAACCATCACTAAATGTATCATTTTCCTAATCTATTATTAGCCCACCCTCAATCAATATTTTTGTGATTATGTAAATAAGTGTGTTAAATGTCCCCAACATGCTAATTTACATCATGCACCTACCCATGGACTTCATGTGTCCAAGGACTATTGGCCCTTCTCACAATGGGGTCTTGATCTTGTTAGGGAAATCAATCCTTATTCTTCATAATGACACCAATCCATCATTAATACAATTGAATATTTCACCAAATGGGTAGAATACATTCCTCTTATTTTGACTAAAGTTGAAAAGATCATCAATTTCATCAATCATCATATCATATCCTACTTTGATGTTCCCCATAAAATCATCATTGATAATGGAAAATATTTTAAAAACAAGAAAGTCCAAGATCTTTGTGATTCTTTTCCTTGCCTTATCATCCATAATCAAATAGACAGGTGGAAGCTTAAAAAAAAATTCTCAACAAAATGTTAAGCAAAGTAGTTAGTACTTCAGGTTAGGATTGTCATTTACACATCCCTTTCACTTTATGGGCCTATTAAACTAGCATTTGAACTTATATGGGTGCTACAACTTTATCTCTAGTCTTTAGAGCTGAGGTAGTCTTTCCTCTCAAATTATATATTCCCTCTCTTCACATCTTTCTTCACGAGATCCTTTCTAAGAGCAATTATCATTAGGAACATCTAGCATGTTTTGAACTACTTAATGAGCATCACCTTATTGTACTCAATCATCTTCATGTCTATCAAGAATGAATCAAGAATTCTTATAATAAACACTTTAAAGAGAAATAATTCAATATTAAAGACTTCATCCTTAAATAAAACCAACATGTAAATAATATAGAGAAAAGCAAAAAAGGCAAGTTTACTTTCAATTGGCTTCGACCCTAAATCATGACCCATAAGTATGGATCATGAGATTATAATTTTTATTCTCTCAAAGGTAATCTCAAACTTGAGCCTCTCAATTCTTCCAATCTACATCCTTTTTATTATTAAAACAAGGATCAAACTCACCTTTGTGTCTAACTTAAGCTCATCCTTTGGTTTATGAGATTTTTACTCCCATTATACTTTCACCCTATTCCTCTTAAATACATTTGATTACAACATAGAACCATATGATTATCCATAATAGTTATAGATTAATACTAAGCATTGATACCATGGCATGGTTCTCATGGATATGTTTCATCTCTAATCAGATCGAATCCCATTATCGATTATCTCTCAAACCACTTTCCCTTATTTATCATTAACCTCTTGTGCCAAAAATATTTCCCCCATAAATTTCAACATTTAAGCTTAAATAGATGCATCCATGCCTAAAACCAAGCATTAAAAATCAAATTGGGATAACAAAATAGTACTTGGGTCCATATCTCTAGCATTGCAGACTATTCCCTTGAAAGATGGCTGCACGAAAATCAATTGCTTAAAAGATATATTGCTACCTAGAAGGATATCTACAAAAAAAATATACCTTTAGACCACTCTCTTGAAGGATCACTAAATCAAATTTTTTTAAAGAAATCATTTGAAGCTTCCTGTATTGATTAGCTTAACCAATTCTATGAAAACCATAAAAGTAATAAGTAACCCTATGTAAAAATAAAATCAAGTAAGCCACAATCAAATTTTACATATGACATTAGTAGACTTACCACATTAATCATTCTACAAATTATATTAAGTCATGGACTTATCTATTAGGGTTATTCAATCACCTAGAGAAGGGGCAAGCTAACTCACATCAGGTTCCCATATTACCCATTTCCCATTCAACCATTTACCTATCACCTAATTTCCCTTCTTCAATTCTCTAATATAAAGGGACTATGAGATTACTTGACACAAAGCAATCCTAATACATTATTGTTCAATCAAAGCATGCTCATGTAAAGCATTATAAAGGCTCATTTTCATTAAGCCAATTTGACTTCAAATTTTTAGGGCCTTTGTCAATGAAAACATCATGCCTTTTTTACCCTATCATTATTATTTCATGAAGACATGTGTCTCATGATTCTTTTATCTTTTCCCACATTTATTTTGTTACCTATACCTACTTTATGTGTTTTCATTATATTCCTATGTCACATGCCATATACAAACCTTTATAATGTCATCCATATACATTTCAAACTATGGGCCCAAACATAAATCATACCATAAACCATATCATAAAAAACCACAATCCAAACCTATTCATGATCATGACCATGAACAAACACATCATCCAAAATACAATCACCAAACATTAGCAGTATATTAGATTCAAAATCACAAGCACATTCTCATATCTATCCAAAACATAAAATAAACCATATTATCTATTAACATGTCATCATATTCCTAACACTACACATCCACATATCACCTTATTGAACATGGGGCATGAGCATCCTACAATTTCTTCACATCAAAACATACACCATGCACATTCCTAAACATTCAAACTAATGAACCATAAATAAACCACATCATAACCATGAAATAACCATGTCATATCTATGAACTATGTTACCATTCTCTTTACCATCAACATATTTATTTTGTCACAAATATAAATTAACTATGATCATATATACAAAATTATCTTAAAAAATCATATATATGTCATATCCATCCATTGAACAAGGCATATACATCTGTGTACAACATCACAAATAACATAATCAAATCAATCATCTACATATTTAGAAACACACATCCTTAAACTAATGTCATCATTTATAAGTGATGTCATCATAACATCATGATCGTAAGTTCATCAATGAAATCCATCATTATAATACATCATATCCATCACATGTGCAAAACATCAACAACAAAAATCAATCTATGTATTGAGAGTCATTATCACCTCATCATCATAATCATAAAACATCATAAACATCTATTCCATGTCATCATGTCATAAATATGAATAAATGTCATCAATACATAATTAATATGCATCATAAGCATCTATAAACATTAGAACATAATCAAGTCATGACATCAATATAATCAAATGTGAACACGTCATCAATATAATCAACATGATCATCATAAACATCACTAAGGAAATACATGAAATAATGTATCAATGTCTCTCTCACTCATATACATCTCACATCATTGAAACGTAGGCCAATATCAAAATCAAAATAATATACATAATCCCATCTATTATTCCCCTAGTACACCATTACCACGGGCCCCATCCGAACCTACACCTATACTACCATTTGGTAGTGGCCCCCCTAATATCCCTACCTATCCCACTATCAAGTCCCACTATCCTAGAGTATCTATCAAAGGACCCCCTACTAGGATGCCCCTATAGTATATGTATCCCATCTCCAATAGTAATTTCACTAGTAGTATTTCCTCATAATATCTTAGCTCTTCCTTAGTGGCCAAGTACCATGTCCTTAGAACTATATCAGGTGGTCCTCATACTACTCTTGTAACTAGTCCTACCCTATATCTCAATGTGTATCTCTCCTAAGTCACTAGCCTAGGAGATATCTTCACTTGATCTCACTCACCAATCAAAGTAGCCACCTGCCCCTGTAAGGTGGCCACCTATCCCTGTAATCCAATGATCTAGGTCTATGTTGTTACTAGTGCTACTTGTGCCTATCTATCTAGTCCACCACCTTAAACTAGTACCCCAATGGGATCCACATCCATAGGCTACTAACGACCATCACCCCATCTTAAATTAGCCCTTGCATATTTGGCTTGGTTCCAAGATGTATATCCATTTACAACACTAACATATTTTATGGGAGCTCTCACTAGTAACTCCTAGTCTAAAATGATGTCCTATGGTTGTAATTATGGGAGTAAAACATCTACATCCTCTCTCCTATATCTTGGAAAATTTGATGGGATCCCCTACACTAGTCAAAATTATCTACACACTCAATCGAATGGGATAAGCTTCATCTCACCATCTTGCCTCCCATAGATATAGAACCAACTCTATAGTGATAATGTGTGATAGTTGTACCCTATCCAATTCAGCCAACTCATATAGGACCTCCACACTATGTCACCCACCACCAAACCATCTAAATCATCTTTGAACAACTCTATATCTTGGGCACCACCACTAGCCCCTATCAACACCTAATTCCCCCTCCATCTCATAAATCCCACTCTATAGTCCATTGGCACATAACCATCCCAAGGTAACCCCAATGGTCTCAACACTTGAATGTGCTTATACACCCAATAATAGAGCATAAACCCAATGTTAATCCTATACCACTTGTATGCTTAGAATTCCCATAGTTCCATATAGATCTACACTAATAATATGGGTTCCTAATTGAACATAGTCCTCCCTAAAAGCATCTCCATTAATACTCCTAACATAAGACATGAAAATCAACCATTGCTCAAATCTAGGAGCATGAAGCATGATACCCCCATCATCACATTCAATAAACATCTATCCCTTAAGGCCCTCTAATATAATGGCCCAAAACAAACCTCACCTATATGATATCTAGCCTGAACCTAATCTGCTCCATATATTAGGTCTATGAAATAATCTCTCTCCTTTATCTCTACATGATAGATTGGCTCCCCCTAAATGGGCAGCTATGTGATACATTGAATATCCTCTTGGAGAATCATCATCTCTCTCATCAATAGTATAAAAGTGTTCATATTTGGGTCTCATATCTTGATGAGGACTATGATTATGGTCACATCTCATAGTAGGTGATGGTAGTGTCTCATGGCCCCTAAGACAACCTGCTCCATATGCCTCCACTCATCATCCATCATCCCATCACAAACCTCAACAAATATTTTAGGGACTTGGTCCCTCATCTAAATTTGCTCATGAGCCTACCATAAAACAACATTAACATGCCTACTTAGTTGTCAAATTCAAACTCACTACACCCATCTATACTTATCTTTTTCACCCTATTTCCATCTAACCCCTTCCATCTACCCTATTACCTCTAGGGATCAACCAAACATCTAACTTTATTCATAAGACACCAATACATTATTTTAAACCACCTAAATTTTTCTATTAACCCACCCCATTGACCCTTCATCCTATCTAACTCTTTTAACATAAACCTCCATCTATTATCTACATATCTTTAGGTGTTTACCAACTTTAACACCTTTTTTAAAATGTTCACCACTCTTTAAAATAAGTATTAATCACACTTTCACTACTTTCCACACATATTCTAACCCAATTCACCTTAACCCAATTACTACTTTTACAAGCTATAACAAAACATTCAACATCTTCAACCTAATTTCCATTTTTATGACCTAAACTTTTCAAAAATTTCAAACATATTTAACTACCCTCAACATATTTTACCCTTTTATTATTTTTAACCAATATTTCACAACAACCATAACAACTACTAACCACTTCAAAAATAATTAAAAACCCCCTTAACCAACACTTTACATTTCAAACCTTTCAAACAAATTCAAATAGCCCCCCTCTTTTCTCCCAACTCCCTCATCTACCTATGGTTCCTCAAACCATCAATAGTCTCCTAGGGACCTTTTTACCATAGGGTTTGATCATTGATGATCAGGTCAAACCATCGATGGTCCCTGTGTGACCACTAGTGGTATGACCCTCAAAACCCTGACCTCATGACACACCCAAAAACAACTACCTACCTTCATTAACCTACTTAAAACTAATCTCTACCCCCTTCCCAAATCCAACCCACCTTTTCACTATAAATTTTCCACTTACTTTACCCAAATTCCACAAACCCCTAGACATAGGGCCTCATTTGCCTACACCCATGCCAAACCCTATTTTTAACCTAATCAATATTACTTCCAACTAGCATAATTTACCTAACCATCAAATTTAAAATAATACCCACCTCATTTGATGATCATTGACATGGTTGAATCCCTCATCTTGCCACTCAATCATGTCCTCATCCACCCTCCATCAAATCCACAATTAGTCAACCATGCACATGCTATAAAACAATCCCAATAATCCACCTTAGCACACTCTAGCCCAAATAATAAAACACATAAAATACCTAATGAACATGTTATAATGAGTTGAATGGTGAAAATGACATTCAATTTTTACTTTTTACCTTATAGATTTTAGGGTTTTCCATTGACCATCGATGATCAACGTGACCATCGACAGTCGACCCGAGGGAAACCCTAACTATTAATGGTCAAGATTCTTTCCATTTTTTCAAATCTTTTCACTACATCCCACCTAGGTGCTAACCTTGAGAGATCACCTACTCTTAACCAAACTAGAATTTGACCTATCGATATTACCCTTCTCTAACTGACCCATTCGACCACATCCACCTTGATGTTGGCCATTTAGACTCAATTTTTTTGCATGTTTTGTGATGACCTTGCCTTGGTCATTTTAACTACACCAACTTAATTTACCATGTTGATCCTTTCATAATATGCACCACCTTATTGACAATGAGACCATTTGTGTTATTTCATAGAAGAACTTCCTACCTATATATATATATGAAAAAAACTAACCCTATCTAGATGCCTTGATAGGTATGATTTGATTATATATGACCAACATTGTGGATTGGTTACACCTGTTATATGTCTCCCTAAAACCTAACCTTATTTTTATGAATATTGGCAACTTTAGTCTTTGTGAAATTTTGATTATCATACTTAGCCACCTTTTGTGCACATTTTTACATTTTAAATGTCTAACCCATTTGATATCACCCACTTTATGACTCATCTACCTTTTATCATATCATGACCTAATTTTACTTTCACCTCATCAACTCTTAGTTTGAGGGGGAACACCTCCTCCTATACTCAAGGAAACTAGACCTTGACCAACACATCTCTCATTTTTTTTCTATATCTTGTTCATTTAAAACCAAATAAAAAAGGGGGTAAAATGTAAACACTCAAAAATTTCATAGTTTTAGATGTCGAATCACCTTGGACTTCTACTTAAGCTTGAAGCTAGTTGACTACCTAGTTAATTTAGCTCATTTATAAATTTACTAACTTGAACCCCTTAACCTAAATCCTCTTACTAGATTTTTTAATATACTCCCTTTTTAACCTATTTTTGACCCATTATCCTCTAGGCTCTTGATCATTGATAGTCAGCCCAACCATTGATGGTTAGACTGACCATCGATGGTCAAGTCCTCTAAGCCTGTGTTAAATTCACTTCTAGTTGTGTATGAGATAAGCATGACACATTTTAGTAACTTCTATTTTATGATGCAAACTAGATTTAAAGCATCACAATTAACAACTTTCTCTTAGATACATTAATCAACTTCCTCCTCGACAATTAGTAACTTCACCCTATAAAAGGATAGAAATATGAGGAAGAAAAGATCTAAAAATCTAGAACTCTATTTATCCATATCAAATCCATCTTGCATCCAAGTATCCAACATCCCTTCAGTAAGAAAGAAACATTAATGAAGACTAGAACCTCTATTAAAATCACTTTTGAAGGCCAAAATACTATCACTCTATCCAAATTACTTCTTCCTTCCACCACTAAGTTACAGGTATCTCTTGCTTGTTTTCTTTGATTTATATTCCATTCCTAACTTCCCCACCTTATCAGACCCATCAATATCTTATCTTTCATTCCCCTTGATCCATAATAGACGTCTATTTTCCCAATTGCCCATTTTTCCAATCCTTTTATGATCATTTATATAATTTCATAGACAACCACTAATGGTTAGCCTAACCATTGATGGTCACCCAACTGCTGATGGTTAGCCTAACCACTGACAGTTCACCCAACCATCGATAGTCACTATGGTATAAAATAACTACAAGTTATTTTTATCCCCTTGACCTCAACCAAACCCTATTTTATATGTTTGTCCCTATTCCTAGATAATTTTCTAATTTTTTGAAATGACCCCAACTATCTTAGCATGAGTATTGACCCACTTTTGATATATTTAGTGTTTTTTGTTTAATAAGTAATTTAATTTCATCTCATTTTACATGCATTTACTTAATGGTTATTGAATGAAAGTTTCATTTTACTTAATTTATATCAACTTAATTTGTATAAATAGTGGATTAATAGCCTCATATCAAGCATACACTTCTTGGATCTAGCTCACAATAGGAAGTCCACTCAACCATCCATCTAACAACCCCCTTTTCTAGTATCTTTCTTATCTATAGGTTATTCCTTCCAAGCCAAAGAGAAGTTCTCATCATCATTTGGATCATCCGTGCACTTTTATTTAGGTATTACTTTACACACCCTATTACTAATTTCATTGCTTGCTTCCAAATTAAGAAATACATGGAAATTAATTGAAATAATGTGTTCGAATGAATTAATTTAGATAGTATGAAATAAGAATAAAATATATAATATTATTGTTTGAAATATTATCTCTATGATGTTTAACTCTAATGCATAATGCAGATAATAAATATTGGCATAGGATTATACTATACCTATCATTGGTATTTGAGTAGTGTCTGATACTCAGTACTATGAAAGTATAATGATTTTTAAGGGATAGTTGTATTGCACTTCACCCCTATGTATGTGAGGGATTATTTTCGTATCTATATTAATTAATTTTTTAGTTTTGTTTTGCATAAAATAGTATATTATAAGGTGTGTATCTAGTATTGTATATAAGTTCAAATGATCATAGTTTCAATAGCTCATGATTCCCCACAAATATCAACTTGATTAGAACTGACTACACTTGCATTACACTACAACTATGTTGAAAATCAACTAGGATGGATTCGATTTTCATTAATATTCATTTTTTATTTGATTTATCATTAATTATTGATAGCAAGAGTCTAAAGATATAAATTTATTAGCTATGGATATTCAAATCTTTTCTCACATTTGAAACTTTGAGATTGATTTAATTCCATCTACTAAATCTCCATGCTATCCTATACAATTTGCACATGACCAAATTTTTATCATAAAGCACAATTGTCATCTCTTACCTACCAATCCCACACAACCTAAGTGTCTTAAGTGGTGATTTATCTCAATTTTTTTGTGTATCAAATACAACAAACCTAAACCTTGCATCAAAATTATTTGATGATTTATTTTTAACACCTTATATACGATGGCAATTGTTAATAGGAGTAGATTTGTGTTTTGATAAGGGTGGTTCCATGAGAGTGGAAAATTACTTGATGCAAGTGTAGT
>JARHVA010006821.1:792500-823572 GCA_037957365.1 Torreya grandis
GTTGTAAAATACAATGTTAGAATATTTTTTAATGAGATTAATATTTTTTATGATTCAAATCCCAAAATTCTTGATATATTTTATTTTGAATCAGTAATTTATTGATTTTATTTACACTTTTTTACCAATGTCAAAATAATAGGGATGGAAAAATAGTGCCTAAGTGAAAATGTGTGTGTGTGTGCGTGTGTGTGTGTGTGTGTGTGTGTGTGTGTGTGTGTGTGTGTGTGTGTGTGTGTGTGTGTGTGTGTGTGTGTGTGTGTGTGTGTGTGTGTGTGTGTGTGTGTGTGTGTGTGCGTGTGCGTGCGCGTGTGCGTGCGCGTGTGCGTGCGTGCGTGCGTGCGTGCATGTGTGTGTGTGTGTGTGTGTGTGTGTGTGTGTGTGTGTGTGTGTGTGTGTGTGTGTGTGTGTGTGTGTGTGTGTGTGTGTGTGTGTGTGTGTGTGTGTGTGTGTGTGTGTGTGTGTGTGTGTGTGTGTGTGTGTGTGTAGTGCTTAAGTGAATTTTGGAAAATTGTAAAGAAAATCAATAAATATGTGATTTAACATAAAATAAATCAAGTATTTTTGGACTCTAATTACTCTTATACATCTATAAAATTTTATCATATTGTGATGTTTTCTAGGTCTAAAATATTTTCCCAACCTATCAATGTGTTTCTAGGATTTCAATGCTTTTATATCCTTGCAATGCTTTCCTATTCTTTCATTGGTTTTCTAGGCTTGTCATGTCATTCTAGGATTGTAATGTTTTTCTAGGCTTGAAGTGATTTTCTAGAATTATGATGGTTTTCCAAGATTGTGATGTTTTCAAGGCCTAAAATACTTTTCCAATCCTGTGACATGTTTCCAATCTCAAGATTATTTTTAATTCCCTTTTTTCTTTTCTAGGATTGTAATGATTTTTTATCAAATTCACTGAAGGAATGCATTATGCATATACAAGGCCTAGAATATAATTAATAATCAAAACATATAATAAAAATATCAACACATGACACATGAATTATCATGGAAAAACATTTAAGAGGTAAAAAATACCCACCAATGTGATATTCATTAATATGAGAAACCAAATAACCCCAATACACACTTATTCTTCTCACTTCTTCACTCAGTGCTTCACAAAACTCATAGGTTGAATTTGAAAAAGTAATTTCATATTTGAATGGTTTCACAATATGGGGAACACCATATTTATAGTAAAATGTCAAGGGAGGTGATCATTTTAAAAATAATGGGTCCATCCATTCTGATAAAGCTATTAAATTTAGAGTTTGGTAATTCATTAACTATAATTTTATTATTTATTTTCATGAAGTTTTCACCTTATTTTAATATATAATAAATTATTATTATTTATTAAATTTA
Source organism: Torreya grandis (assembly GCA_037957365.1). Lineage (NCBI taxonomy): Eukaryota > Viridiplantae > Streptophyta > Pinopsida > Cupressales > Taxaceae > Torreya > Torreya grandis. The sequence goes on from JARHVA010006821.1 coordinate 793,869, forward strand.
CCAAGGCTAATGGAAAATAATCCCACTTAGGATTAAATGTTCTAACACTCCCCCTTAATGCTAAGTGGAGATAAATGTCATAATCACCTTAAACAAGGGATTGCACTATGTACACAAATGATGGATTTAAAAACCTTCACCATAGAAAACATCACATTTTGAAATAAAAATAATTACAATCCATAAACTAATTGAAAGTAAGTTTAGGATAGCATGATTTTTAGGCCACATATCATTGTTTCTTATGAATAATCATTAAGCATATTTGGAGGCTTTTATAACATAAGGACCTCCATTACAAATTATAGTTTTAATGTATTGGGGTACAAAATTAAAAATTCCACATGATTTTTACTAAAATTACATAACTTATACATGAATTTTACAATGATTTAAAATTTATAATAATTATAGAGAATCAAAATAAACACATGGCCATTAGTAAGTTTAATTGTCATGCACACTCACCTTCAATGGCAACTCTGAGTGGCCCAACATTTCACTAAACTAATAGAACTTGGTAAAACCAAGTGGTTTTGTGAATATATATACTAATTTTTAATATCTAGGATGAAAATATGGATCCATATCACCATTTAGGACTTTATCTTAGATAAAATGCACATCAACTTCAATATTTTTTGTTCTTTGGTCCTGCACTAGATTTTTCTTGAGAGTTATACAACTTTGGTTATCACAATGAAGGATGGTATTGTGAGAAAAATCCAAATGAATTTATCCCAATAACCTTCATAACCACATGGATTATTTGGTAGCTTCCATAGCAAGTTTTTAATCTACTTTAGTAGAAGAGATAAAGATAGTAGGTTTCCTTTTACTTCTCCAATTGATAACACTACACCAAACTTAAACACATATCTAGAAGTAGAGTTATGATCTATAGTATCACTAGCATGGTCAACATCATAATAAAAATATAATTTATCATTATCAATGGAATATTAAAATAAACTAAAATTAATTTTTTGTTTGATATAACAAAGAATACATTTAGCTATTTCCAATTATCCAAATATGGATCCTGCATAAATCTAGAATAAAAACTAATAACATATGAAATATTTGGCCTAGTAATGGCTAGATAAATGAAAAAACCAAAAATATGTATATATAAAATAGGTTTATCTTTTTCAAATTTTGGTTTTGGATCAAGTTCAATATCAACTTCAATAGGAGTAGAAGTAGATTTATAATAAAACAAGTTATAGGAAAACAATTTCACTAATTTGATTACAAATTTAGTGACAAACATAAATCATTGTATGCAATTAATTATTGGACATCTCTAATATTGAAAAGATGAGAGTACCCAACTATCATACAATGCATATATAATAATTTTACTAATAATATGATACTAAGTTTAGCCAAACATTAGATATCTTAATAACAATAATCCATTTTATAATTTGAGTCTTAAAAAAACTTGTAGGTTGAATATGACAAAGTAATTTCATATTAGAATGGTTTAAAAATAGGTTTAAAACCCTATTTATAGTTAAATATCAAGGAAGGTGGTTATTATAAAAATAACGGGTCCATCCATCCCAATATAACTATGTATTAGAGTTAGGTTATTCATTAAATAATTATAAATTTATTATATATTTTCAAGAGGTTTTCACCTCATGTTAATTATTATTATTATTATTATTATTATTATTATTATTATTATTATTATTATTATTATTATTATTATTATTTAATAACTTTCATAAGGTTAAGGGATAATAATCCCACTTAAGATTAAATGCTCTAACATTTTCTAGGTATGTGTTGCATTTCCTAGTTTGTGATGTTATTTGAGGCTTGTGATAAATTTCTAAAGCTGTGATTTTTTTTACCTTTGTTATGAATTTTTAGGCTTGTCATGATTTTAAAATCCTACAATTATTTTCATGGCATGTGATTATTTTCTAGGCCTCTGATGCTTTTCTGAGCTCATAATGTTTTTCTAAAGTTGTAGTTTTGTAGATATTTGTCTTCCCTATGTATTTTTTCTTTCTATAGTGATTTTTATTTATTTTTTAGATATTATTACTAAATTCACCATTTTTTTACTAAATTATAAATATTTATCAATATTCTCCTTTTTTTAACTTTAGTAGGTGAAACTCATGTTTTACAAGGATCCTAAACCTAAAAAGTTCAACATGTAAACAAGAGAGACCAATAGGATGAACATAAAGAGATAGACCCCATGCACCAACTGGTAATAAGTGAATTTGACAAAAACTCCATTAAAACCCCAATACCTACCTAGAATGGAACAAGACACAAGGAAAGATTAAATAGTAATTACCCTAAAGGCTATTCAAAGCATGCTTGATCCTCCATGGTTGCAATTTCAATTCTATTTTTATGCTCCTTCAGCTTATTATTTTTGGTTCTACCCCTTGTGTGGTTGTTATGGCCTTTAGTATTTTATTCCTTATTTGAAATTAACTTCTTTTCCATGGGGTCCATATAAACATTCTTGGTTTTATCAATGGGTTTGGTATTTTCTTTACTCTTGATTCTCATGGAGGGAGTATCATTAGTAGGACTATCCCCTTTGACCTTCTTTACTTTCCTGGTAGGCGTGACTTCCAAAACCATAATTTATGTGTTACCTTCCACCATTTTGAGGGTAATCCATGCCTATTTAAACTTATCTAACTCAGTCTTCATGGTGTTCCAATCCTCCATTAAGGAGACCATTTTTTAGACTAGGGCCTACAATTTTGCTTAAAATTGCTATAGCTTTAGCCTGTGACCCTTACTGGGATCTCCAACTCCTTTTCCATCCACTTTCTTATTAACTTTAGCATCCCTTAGGGATTAGATTTCAAATCTAGGTTTGGTTCTCTTCTCCCCATGGAAAAGAGAGGTATGGACCTTCCTCTTCCCTTTTCCATCCACTACCTATCTAGGCTCCAAATAAGGACTCCTACGGGGAAATGAGGCATGAAAATATACCTACCCTATCTTCAAATTATTTTTTGAGTCTTCATCTAAACTTATCTCCCTAATAATTTTAAATATTTGGACCTTAATACCCCATTGAGCTTTCCCCCTCTTAGCAAGGAGGATTATGAGTCCCTAGTGTATGAGATCATTTCTAGACTTATATTGAAAATCTAAAACCATTATTTTAAGGGACATGATAAAATAGTATGGAAGACTGATTCTATAGCCTTGACATGGTTTAAGATATAAAAGTGGTGGGAGAAGACGTGAGTGAAATTAACCTCAAGGGTTAAATACTTCATGATCTATAAACAAACTTATAACCAATGCCTTGGTAGGTCAGCCATTAGGTATCATTTTTTCTCAGTTTTGATTATAGTTTCTATCTCAAAGAATGTGTATATAATTTTTATCTTCCTTTTATTATATTTGAAGTATTTGGTGCCTTTGAAAGACATTCTTGTAACCTCCACTATCATTTCCTCCAAGATGTCAATCCTTAAGATTTTGAAGATCACCCTCCACTAACTCCATCCAAGGGAAAAATATTTGGATAGAATTTCATCATGGCCATAAATTATCATCATTAATTCAATGAGACCACCCTTACGTATCTTGAACCATACATTCTAATTAATTTGAACCTTATCAAAGGATATGGGTTTAATCCTATCCTTGTCACAACCTATAGCTTCAATTTTATTCTTGGTCATGTTCTAGACTAAATTTTAGAGGCTTAGTGAATAAATAAAATGGATATAATTATCTTGAATCAACCCTTTTTTTTTGGTATGACACCTCAAAGGGTGATGTTATCCAGTCTAGTTCTTGAGATAAGTGTAATCATAATTGCACTTGATGTTATATGAGTCATGATTAGAAACAAATCATAATATCACATGTAGCTTAATACCTTAAGGTATTAATGAGATATTTTGAATCATTTTTTATCAAGTGGGTAATGTGGGTTGGGAGGCTATTAATCCCATGCCATTTGACTAGGTCTATTTTTGAGACCCCTAAGTTGGCCAACCCATCCATGATTGAGTTTGGCTCTTGATAAATATGGACAATGGATATTTCTTAGAGATAATTAAGAAGGATTTTTTAATCCTTAAATACTTTCCTAATTTTTTTATATGGGCATACCTTTCCTGATAGGGCATTCAGGATGTTGGGAATCACCCTTATTAGCTAGTTTTTTTAACTTAATTTGGGTAGATCCAAATGAAGGGATACCTTGGCCTCTAATTCTTTGTTAGTTTTATATCCCATAGGGCCTAAATAGGTAGAATATATGACCTTTATATCATTCTTGATGACCCTGAGATCAATATTCTCCATTTCATTTACAAAAAAATATAGAATTTCTTAATTTTCAACATAATCATAATTATAATTTTCATATAATTCACCACTATTACGAATAAAATTCTAATAATTTTCACCACCAATTATTAAATTTTTTTTCAAGAGGATTCCCTAAAATTTTCCATGGACTATGATAAAATATGGATACCCATTCTAAAATAGTTTGGAAAATAAAATTGTCAATAATGGGTGGTTGCCCATTATAAGTGTTCTTTTGGAATGTGACACTTTAAAATCATAATTTATGAAATAAAAAATGTTGGTCTTTCCCAATCATTCATATCCAAACATAACAGTTTGAGTGTTAACACATTTTTAAAAAATTAAAATTAGGATGAACATATTTGAGAATGGGTAGACACCCATTCTAAAAAACATGGTGAATTAATTGTAAAAGAGTGGTCACCCACTCTCAAGAATAAGGAATTTATTATCAAAGGCTATTCATGTATATAATCACTTTGAATAAAGTGATGGGTCCAAATTGATTAGACATCACTCCATGGTCATAATACAAAGGGACTACAAGAATGAGCATCTGACCATTCTAAAAATGTTTTACAATATTTTTTTTAATAATGTATAGCCATATGTTCTCAAAGTCATTATGGATTGTGAAGCTTGAAATTAATATGGTGTACCATATATTTTAATGGGTGAACAACCAATATACCAAACATGGAAAATAATAAAACTTGATAAAGGGAGGCCACCCATTATTAAAAGTCATGAAGAGAAGAAAAGGTTTGCAAAGTGTATAATAGTACTCTAAAATCTTATTTTACTAGGCCTATCGATTGGGTTGCCTGCACATTCAAAATGGTTTGGTTTATGTATTTATAATCATGGCTTCATATATTTCTCATTTTTTATATGATTCTTTAAGTAAATCCTTTAAACTTTATTTAAAGAAAGAGATGGGTCCAAAGTGAAGATCCATCACTCTATGGTCAAAATAAAAAGGGACTATTAAAAAAAGGGGCCACCCATTCTAAAAAAAGTGGAAAAATGTTTTTTATAATTGGTATTCTCCCATTCTCAAAGTTAATTTACAATGTGACATTTAAAAAATATATTTATTCCATAAATAATGTTGATATTCCCTACTCATTCAAATATAAACATAACACTTTTAGTAGGGATGACTACTAGCACATGTGTTAATAATATTAATATATTTGGAAATGGATGGATGCCCATTTTCAAAAACATAGTTAGGAACCCATTATACTATAGAGGGTATTTAATTAAACTTGTAGAAATGTGAATGCCCCATTCTATTTTAAGCCAATGTGTATCATATAACTCTACGAGTCTTTGGGACCACCAAATTTTCACTCTAAAGCTCCATTTGAACTTTGGATTTTTCATCCATGATCAATGGATAATTACCATTTATTCTCCATTAAAATTAACTTTTTGATCATAAATTTTTAATTATGTTTTGCTTTGAAGTGAACTACTGAAATAAAAAGAAATGTTGTGGACTCCTTTTAAGCAACCCAAAGGGAATATTGCTTGTGTTTTAAAAACCTTTTTCATGATAAAGTGAATATGAAATAAAGGTTTTGGATCATTACATGTATGTTGGTAATGATAAAGGGAAGATTCAATAAAGGTTTTAGATCATTACTTGATCATTCAATGAAGTCACAACATAACCATTACATATACATAAAATATTGCAATATTATTAAGTGAATGAAAGATAAATGGAATATGATATTGAATACACATCCCATCCACATGTTTTCTTTGAGATAAAATGTATTAAAAATTTAGGTATATGATAATCCTTTTAGATTTAAGGTGCACTTGATATAACCCAAAGCTTTATCATTTAGATAATACCTTGAGAATATATCTTAGGAAAGAATTATATGGGAAGAATCCACATGGAATTTTCCCATTTCACATAGGGAAATAAAGACATCACCCAGGATGCATTAAATATAGAAAATATTTCAAGGTCTGGTGATAAAAAAGTAACATAGGCATGGTTAAGACAACATTAATAAATTACATTTAACATGTATATATAACCCAAGACTTACATTTTAAAATTTTTAAAAATCCCTTCTTTATATTAATTCAACCAAACACCATCATTTCATTCAATATGGACATATTCCATTCTAGTCTAAAACTTGAAACTATTTCTATTGGCTTTTATAATATCAAATATCATAATTCTATATTTTTGTTATTGGATTCTAATTTATTATTTATTTTGCATTAGATATCATACTTTTTGGGTTCTAATTTAGTGTTTTATGGTATGAGGTATCATATTTTATAGCTTCCAATATTAATGTTATTATAATCTAGTGTTAAATAACTATATTTTAGAAATTTATTTAAGTTAGTGGATCAATTAAATATTTTTATTGTGAAGCATTAAAATAATTAATAATTTTTTTGATATAATTTATATAATTTATTTTCAATTTACTGGATCCATTCAATGTTTTGTTACAAATCATGAAAAAATTATATTTTATTTTAATTATTATTTACCTGTATATTGTTAGTTATGATTAACATAAATTATTCTAAAATTTACCTTTTACAACTATAGCTACTCAAAATTTCCCTACAAAGCATTCCCATCTAGCTAATGACCCTTTTACAAATCCCTAACAAGATTTTTGACATAATTGAGTAGATTCAAAAAACTTTCCTCTAAAGAGGCACATAGGCAAGATTTCATTTCCCTCTGGTAACATGGTACAAAGTTCACCTCCACAAGGCTTTCAATGGTCTTGTATTACGAAGGGTTAAAAGAATGAATCAAGCCTTGCTAAAAAACTTTGGGTGGAAAGTCATGAAGAAAGACAAACATTAGACCATAATAATCAAATTTAAGTATATGGATATAAATTAGGAAGATAAATCATTATGGGAAGATGTCCATTTTTATGGGTTGACCTTCTAGAAGGCTATTTCAAGTACCAAGGACCTAGATAAATGTTACAAATGGAAGGTTGGTAGCAGTGAGAAGATTAACTTTTGGGAAGACACCTAGCTCTCCCCCACTCTTCTTATGGCCTTCCACCATTAAAACACTCTCAAGGATACATTTAAATCCATTTTGAAAAATAAGGTCAAGGAACATTGGGTCTTGTCTAATGGTAGAACCAGTTAGGTGAATCTCTATAAGATATCCACCTCTCAGGATATCGATCTTGAAATTGTCAACCTCAATTCTAGTATTTAAAAAATTCACATAAATTTTTTCCCAATCAAAGACACACTCATCTAGATGATGGAAGATAATGGTGAGTATTTAGTCAATAGGTTTCATGGCCAACCTATCCCAAGAAAAGGATTGGGATTTTTGGAAAAACCTCTAGGTTAAACACTTCACCCCCAAGGTAAACATATTCTTCTAGCTAGAAGCTCATAACATAATCCTCAAAATCAATAATTTGTATAAAATGGGATTGACCATACCCAATAGATGTGTCCTCTATCTCTCTACCCTAGAATATGTGAATCATCTTTTCCTTGATTGTTCATTTGGAGCTCAAATTTAGAACCATTTCCTCTAGTGCTGCAACCTCTACTAGGTCAAACCTATCTTTATCCTAGACATGATTATTCAATGGATATCCCATTGAATAATCCCTTAAATATATTTAATTTGTAACCTTACCCTCCCCCATTTCTTATAGACCATTTAGAATGAGCATAATACCCACATCTTTGGTCATAAAAATTCCAACATGTTGAGCTCCTTCAATCATCTCCTCTCAACTATTACCAGGAATTGGTAGACAACCATTATGAATGATAAAGTGGGAGATTATAAGGAGTAATAGAGTATTATATCTAAGTGGAACCTCACTACCCCAATAAAAAACCATTTCTAGATAGAAAACACATGAATTGGGACTATCCCCTAGCAGGTTAGCTTAAACTTAACTTCAATGGAACTTTTAAAGGTAACCAAAAAAGGGTAGGAGGAGGAGGAGGTGTCATTATATATGAGTCTAAAAAGGTAATTAACACCTATTTTGGGCCCATGGTTACATAAACTAACCATGTTGAAAAATTCATAATGGATCTTTGGGGTATTCAACTCATGGTGTAGTTAAACATCTCAAAGTTGGACATTAAAGGTGACTCAGTCAACATCATTAACACCCTCACCAAATTAGTTCAACCCTCCTAGACCATCCGTCACATTATTTTTGACTCCAAATGCCTAATGATCCCCTGAGAACATAGTGGCTAACTCCTTGGAGAACTTAGGGGTTATCATATTGTACCTAGCCACATGGGTTGAGCCTCACATCATTCCATCCCATACCCAACCCATTCTTTTTGATGATGCAAATATTATAATGTCATAGGCTAGTGGTGAAGAGACACATGGTAACTCTAATCATGAATTGTAAAGGGCATATATCCACTTAGTGTCATAAAAATTACATGAAGTTTGAATTCAAGGGTTGTCAACATCATTTCAAACAAACTTTTCCCAATGGTAGGGGAGAAAAGCAAAAAAATTATAATTGTCCCTATATACTCTACCAATGACCCGAAACATAGTTGAAAAATCAATAAAAATTTCATGGGAGGAGATAGGGACCACTACAAACCTATCTCTTGTGTATAAATATAGACTAATTATAAAGTATGGAAAAAACTTTAGAGGGGTGGCCTTATAAAATTGATGCTTAGGATAGAGGGTCATAATGGGATGATCATTAGAGACTTCATATCTAGTTAGAAGTAGAGACAAGTAACTTTTAGGAAGGCCATGTTGATTATCTCTAAGGAACTTATAGGAGAATTGACTGGTATGGCTTGCAATTGAATGAAGGCAAACAAGGATAAATGTCATAAAAAAGAACTTATGCAAGCCTTTTTTCCAATCTAACATAGTATATCACATAGGGAAGAATGGTTTTCCCTAGGGTAACCTACCATTAAAATGGTTGAAAATATGCTTGGTAATGTGATATCTCACTCTTGAAGGGAAATTTACACAAATTTTATTTCATCGCTTTATATTGTTAAACCATTTAAAAAGCAATAGGATAAGTCTTCCCTATTATTTTCTCATGTACCTTAAAGTAATTATCTTAGGATTTTAGGAAAGACCCTATATATACATAATACATCAAGGGATTATCCTACTTCTCACAAAATAGGCAACCCTCATGATAAGCAAGGAGATTCACTTGATGGAAATTACCAAGGAGGAAACCCCTAAAAAATGCCTTTATGCTAGGGAAAAAACAAGTGACGCCTATCCTCCAACCCACCTAACCTCATGAGAGGGAGTTAAGAAGGAAAAGAGAAAGTATTATGATCTTTATTTCCCTTTGTAAAGCATTGGTAAGAAGGCTAATAGAATCTTCCAATTCTAGTAAGACATTGAGAACCCAAATTTTGAGATTCATGAACTCAGGGCAACTAAAGTTTGCAGGAGGGATGAGGAAACCATCAAAATCTTGAAGGGAATCAGAAAAAGGTTATCAAGTTTTCATGAAAACTTATAGAGATTATGTAGATAGATGGTTATGTACCTAGATCAATAGAACAAGCTGAAATAAGAAATAAATGACTTAAGGGAGGGGATTGTGGATTAGTAGATGACAAGTAGGGGAAAATATACTCCCAAAGGCAAAGAGGTTAAAACTAACACCTTGGGGGATCATAGCACTACAAGTGATAAGACCAGAGGTATAGTGGGATAGACCAAAAACTTAGCAAGACTCTAGAGGCCTAAAATGAGAGAATTGAATAGTAGGGTGAAGAACCTAGTGGAAGTTAGTAGGGAGTAAAATAATTCAAAGGAAATTTAGATAAATTATATGTCTAGTTATTAGGTTATGCTTCTCTTTTAATAATATTTTACTAAAGGAATCTGTTTTTAAGGCCATGTGGGCCTTATTCCTTTTTGTTTCATCTACTATATTGTACTGAACTATGGTTTTTAGGTCCTTTTAAAACATGATCTTAACCTATCAAATAAACAATTATAGTTATTTTTTTCTCACAATCTACATAATTTGCTCAAGGTTTTTTCTTATTTATGTTGGATTCTTCCTTTTACAACTATTTTTTACCCATGAACATAGTCAAAAGCTTCCTCTATTAATATTAACATTTTTAGTGTGTTTTATAGAATCTTTATCCACTTGTGAAGATAGTCCAAATACACTTGTGTATATAGTCTAGTGTTGGCTATATATAATCTAGAGTTACCTATGTATATAATAAGAAATTGGTGATATATAATCCATAACTAGTTTTATATAGTCTAAAGCTGGTTGTGTAAATCTAAACTATCTATATATAGATTGTAGTTGGTGTAGTTAGTTTGGAGCCCTATTTCTATGGGTGTTTTAGATTAAGGTAAAAGCAAGTTTTGAAGGGATCCTGAAACCCTATACAATTCAAGAAAAATAAAACATTATAAACCACCTGGAAAGGCAAAACCACTAAAAAATAGTAACTAAACCAGGTTTTATGGGGACCTAAAACCAATAAAATAAAACAATAAAAATGCCCCAGGTTTTACAAGGACCTGATACCTAAACAAAACCAGGCAAAACAGCCTGATAACCAAGCAAAATAGCCTGAAAACTAGGCAAAATAGCCTAAAAACCAACAACACCAAAAGTTAGGGCAAAGTTAAGAACAACAGCCGCTAAAAAATACACTGTGCAGCTCTCCCACAGGGGTAACCCCCTTTAAAACACAACATCCAAATGCAGATAAGATCTCATCATTTTTGCCCATGCACCTGCACCTTGGATCCCAACAACCACACTGCCCAGAACTAACAGTGCCTTCAACAAAACCCCCAAATCCATCACCACCACCATCCTTTCCACCCACCCAAGTGTCTACAAGATCACCCCCTCTGCACAGAGGATACGCCGCCATGGCATTCAAAATATCACCGAAGAAAACCCCGATCCGCTCAGAATAGGGTATAGGTCCGCACGGCAGCCACAAACTGAGAATCCAAGGAAAAAACACAGAACCGCACCATACAAGATAAACACTACATAGCCGTGCATCCACACCCTACAAGATAAAAAACCGCCGTGCCAACAACCACAGCAACTCGGGCTAGAAACCCACTCCGCAGTCCATCCGCACAATGGAAGGCTGAAGCAAATAAAGTTCCACGCAGTAATGGATCTTGCATTTTAGGCTCTGCATACAGCAAGAACAGAGGAAAGGGGGGCCACACGCCAGCAGAGGTAAGGGCTATTTCTATGGGTGTTGATGTTGTGTTTTTCAACATTTTAAATCTCCCTAAAATTTCATTTTATTTTTAATTGATTTAAGATATAAAAATACCATCATCCATATGTTTAACCTCAATGACAAAAAAATACTTCAACAATCTTAAATCAATCATCTCAAATTGTTTGTTCATTAATTAATTGAAAAATGAATCATAAATATCCATGTAACATTTAGTGTGGAAAAAAAAGTAAAATATAAGTGCAAAAATATCCATGTATCAATTTAAACATGATATATTAATCAATGCAATATATTTACATTTTCCTTACATTTATGACATAGTTTACATTTAGTAACATTGACCATAATTTGTGCATGAAGTATTTATCTTAGTATAAATAACTATTAAATGTCTTTGTGATGATATAATTACTCTCATCATTAGGAATATTTTTCTCACAAGAGTCATCAATTATCATTGTATTGATTAATTTATTGTATAGACCTTTGCTATGTTTCCTTCAATATATTTATTTCATAAAGTCTTTATAAAATTATTGAATTATAAAATATTAATATGATGAATCAAAAGGTCTAATAAATTTTATAGTAAATCACTTGTTTATATAGGTTGTTGAAACAAAATAAAAAATCTATAATTCTATATAGTAAATACAATGTAAAATAACATAGTTACACAACTCAGTTAAATTTATTTTGTTTAAATTCACATGTTTCCTAAAGCAGAAAAATAATTAAATTCACTAAAAGTTTATTTGTATGATTCCAAAGAGTAACAAATGTTTGTGTGTGTGACCACATGCTCTAGCCACACACAAAAGTGTGTGAATATTTTTATATCAAAATGCATCCTGCCATCAAATTTCCAACTTGAAGGCAATCCAAAGAAAAGGATATTTTTTTTTGTTGCAATCAAAGCATGTTTTCTCATCTATGAACAAAATATTTTATGTTCCATATACATGTTTGTATTTGTCCAGAACCAAGTGTAAATTTTTAATGTATACCAACATAATATTTTATTTCTTTATTCTAAAAATATTATCACCTATATCGTAATGTGATATACCCAATGTAAAAAAAATAAAACATTTTGTAGTCATTCAAACTTAAAATTGGGAGAATTAATAAATCTTGAATGAAGATAAGTAAACCATAACCTGATATCATTTTTTTAAATCTTCAATAAATTAGGAATATATGCATGGTAGAAATATCTATAACATGAATTCTAAAAATCAGGTTTCCTACTTTCTAATTTGAATTTAGTAATCCTTACAACTCCAAATATCAACCCTTCCACTCCCAACACCAATAATTTTCTTCCAACTCGAACAAGATCTAAAAATACAAGAGATATTTTTTAATGTTGGTGTATTATGTTGCTATATCTATAGATAATTATTTTTTTAAAAACAAAACAAAACCATTATCATAATAAAGACAAAATTTTATGTAAAGATAAAAAAATAATTAGGAAATAATTTCCATTGAAATTCCAAACGAATATAGAAAACCTGTTGTTATGGAGTTGATAGTAAAAAAATCAATGTTCACATTGAAAGTCTAAATTTAAATATCTAATTGGTAGTTTACACAATAAAAAGTAATCAAACAATTTGAATGATTAATATCCATCTATCATTAATAAAAAAAAATTATAATTAAATATGAAAAAATTAATCTTCTTTATCATATGTCATAAAACCTTAATCATTACTTGTACATATTGCACATTGAATTAAAAATAGGTTGTGATGCTTTATAAAAATTCTCACATCCTATTCAATCTAAATTAAGGCTAGTTGTGTAAATAATTTTGTCATTTTTGAAATATCTACCTTGAGCGACCTTTGTGAATATAATAAATGATCTTTAGGGACACCTTTTATCACATAATAGATTATAATAGTATTTGTGGCATTATATTAAAATTGAACATCAACCCAAATTATATATAAATTCTTAATACAAGTTTCATATTTTTTATCACAATTTTCTACTTACCAACAAAATAGAGGATCCTCCACTTTATTTTGTTGTAGTAATTTTGATTCAATTTTTTTTCATTATTCTATATATTAGATGAAGTCAAAAATGCAAGTTAAAATTACACACAAGTAAAATTTAGAAATTGGGTCATCATCCCTCATATTTGGAAGTATATATTATTTATTTAGAAGGTTTATTTATTTATTGAATTAAATTTATGTATTATAAACACATCTACATTGAGAACAAGAAAGTATTTTTTGGGAACCATTGTAGAAAAAATAATACTAAGAAGCAAAAAGAATTATAAATATAACAACTAAAAAAGACAATCAATAATTAGTTTTAAATATTACTTGATTAGGAGACAAATAGTGTTAATTTATTATGTTTAATTTGATGTACCTATTGTTTCTATCACCACCAATTGTGTATCTTCTTGATGATCCTCTAGGTCTTTAGTCATGTTAGTGTGTTTTTAAATAGAGTCACTTACTTTTATTGGGTTTTAATTTCACATGCTTTCATGGGCTATTTATTTAGTTACGAACATCCTTGATTGTAATGGCTCAATCAATTATAATAAATAATCAAACAACATAAATATTATAAATACATTGTGGGACTATTTTGTAATAGTAATTCACATTTAGTTTTGGGGTCTCACCTTGAATACCAATGAAAAATTTGTAGTAATTTTTTAAAATCATCTCATAATTTATATTTTAAACTATGCATATTACTAAAGTTATTTATAAATTTATTTTTGTTTGAAATGCATTTTACCCAATGTAAAAAAATAGAACATGGGATAAGTTTTTACTAAATATATTAATCATGTGCCCCAAAAACACATTAATATCTCAAACTAAAATGGAATATTTGATATAAAAACCCTAATATATGTTTGTTTCACAATATACAAGCGAAATGTATGTGACCAATCAATTTTAATGGCCACCTCTTGCACAACAATGTTGGTCTACATTGTGAATTCTATATATGCCATAAATCATAGAGAATCCCTTAAGCTCACTTCACCATTTAAAATTCTATAACATCCTTCAAGAATGTTTTCATTCATGTTTTCAAAACTTTCCACATAGGTGTGAACACTTTTAAGAAATAGGTGCACTTCAACCACAGGGACAAGAAAGATACAAACATAAACCAAGGAACTATAACCAAGGCAAAAGAGAAAATCTATAATATTATTTTTTATAATTTTTTTTACAATGTTATAGAGTTCATAAATAACAAATTTAGGGCTAAGTGGAGAGAGATGTTCTTTTAATCCTATAAAAAAATTATCAATTGGGAGGGAAAAAAATTTGCATGTCAAATCGTATATATCTTTATCCCTTTCCTAGGTTCTAGTAGTAAAAGATTATGTATATATATATATATATATATATATATATATATATATATATATATATATATATATATATATATATATATATATAATGGTTCTATATAAGGGTTCTATCATATATAAGAGTTCTACAATATATTTTTTTTACCATTGTCATTCCTTGGGACAATATTTGTTTTTTTACATTTTAATTTCAATTCACCAAAATCCTTACAAAGATAATAAAAATGGATTTCATGAATATTGAAAGTTTCAACAACATCAAATGTATTTCACCCTATCAAATCAAGTTATTTTGGCATTCATGACTTGAAATATTTTATAATTTTTCCCTTTGTCATTATATCCTCTATTATTTTATAATAAGCACTTAATGTTTTTGATTTAACACTAGGTTAAATGGTTGGTCTTATCCAAACTTATCCATTTACACCTTTATATACGAATATATATAACTCTTCTAAAGGTATTCTTATCATTCCTTTGAAAAAAATATCATTAGATTGTTAAAAGAATTTGAATTTAAATATACACCATACTTCTTTTTTATAGAACATGAAATCTCACCTTTTGTATAAAGTTCAAAAAACAACAACCATTTTTTCCATATATCATCTAGAAAGAGGAGAAATGATAGATTATCATTCAAGCTATCTATTTTAATTTTCTCATAAATTATTATAACCCCACTGGGTTACTCAAAATTTAAACATTTTATTTAATTCCAAATGGTTTATGGATAAAATCATCCACAACTATCTACAAAATCACTATTTGAATAATAAATGTATCAATTATATTAAATATAGAAATGTATCAATCCACTAGTTGATAGAATGATATATTTAGTTTTCAAATTGATTACAAAAAATTATTAGATGAATATTTTCCATAAATAAATAGTGAAAGAAGTATAGTACTTAAAATCACTGCTATACTCCATAATACAACTTTAAAAAACATACAACCACTATTATTACAATATTTACAATTAATTACAAAACTCAAAGTCATTTTTATGCTAAATAGTCATAAAATAATAATGAATTGCATATTACATTTCAATAAAAGGTTAAATATACAATTTAATATGTATAATAGTACAAATGAGCCTCATAAATAGCTCAATGATCTCTCTCTCTCTCTCTCTCTCTCTCTCTCTCTCTCTCTCTCTCTCTCTCTCTCTCTCTCTCTCTCTCTCTCTCTCTCTCTCTCTCTCTCTCTCTCTCTCTCTCTCTGTGTGTGTGTGTGTGTGTGTGTGTGTGTGTGTGATCCAAAATGGTTGAATAGATTATCATAGGGAGAGAATCATCTGAGTGCCTTTAATCAAACCATAGACCATTTATATCTCACACACCTCCCCACATGGAGTGGTACTTCCCTTTATGGAGGGGAAAATAAAATAGTGCAGATATTAATATATCAATTAAAACCTATATGTCTAGAATCACTAATACATTCAACAGTCATATAGACCATGGAAACTAATCATCTATCTAGTATAATATCATTGAACACATGTAAAATATAAATTAAAATGGAATGACAATGTCTCATCTATAACATTACTTTTTCCCAAGTTTTCACTATAAAAATCAGATCTAGGGATCCAAGTCAATTCCACTAATGTAAACTCTCTACTAATGAATCATAAACTATTTGTTGATATTAGGGGGTAGATATAAGATTTGTAAGATATAACCCTCATATATCTATCACTAGATATCACATAAAACATGACAATGATTTCTCATAATAAATCATGGTAAAATAATATAGACTGTAACATACATCAATTTAGGTAATTATGCAATGAAAGGTAAAAATAATAATCATTCAAAAAATTATTTATTTCAACTCATGAAATTAATATATAGGTTATTCTACATTCAATTAGGAATACATAAATGACTATAAAAATAATTCGATAACACTATATCCATACCACATATCTTTCTTTAATCACAATTCATATATATATGATGGTATAAAACTCAGTCAATAATATATAAACCAATGATTCTCAAAAATCTCATATAACTAAGTTTAATTTATACTTCAATGACTACTTATCCATTATAAACTTATTCCATCATCCTTTTAATAAAATAAATTCTCATGTATTAACTAATACATAAGTTCAACCTCTATATGTTTTGTATACTAGATTTGTTATATTAATTATGTATAAAGAGGCCATTCCAATCATATAATTTAGATAAAACTTAGAATATATTATGAACATAAATAAATTTCCTTAAACTCTTCTATCCACCTTACACATTTCTTTTTTGGATCTTAATTTCAACATTTATTTATGTCATACTTAAACTCAAAAAAGTACATCCAGGCTTATATATTTAATATATGTTCAACCCAATTTGGTTAATAATTTTTAAGGGAGTAATACATATATTTATAACATCTAATGAGTATATTTATCATATACAAACTTCATGATCATTATATTTGTTCACCTCCATTAAAACTAGAAGTATGTATAATGATTTCATTAACCCATTTGAATGTATTTAAAGACCTAAATAACCCCACTTAGAATTCTTAAAATAACCAAAAAGAGACATATATATACCCATGTTTAATATGTTATGATACATTTATACCATATATATTTTCAAACACAATTTTATATACCCTTTATTTATATGTACATATAACTATATATGTAGTGATATATAATGCCATTTAATGCAATGAGTGTCAATTGAGACCATATTATCCTTAACTTAGCCCTATACGTATCTTAACACCTCTTTTGATCCTTTTTGAACTTATTCATACTTATAGACCATTCTCAAATATACAAAAATCTACATTAATCCATCACCTAGGCATCCCAGATATTTTCATAAACATGTTGACCATATGGACAATTGCATGGCCCATTTGGTTTATAGTGTAGTGCACTATTGGCAAAGGGGGCAACACTATTTACCTTTAGCTCTTTCTTCCCCTAATGGATATTTTACCATTACTAAAAGCATCCTAGGGTTAGCCTAAACTCATTTCATGTCTTTAATAACATCAAAACACTCTATAAATTCCACTCTCATTCATTCATCCCTTAGATGGTAATTCTCATGAACAAGCTCAAAAATAGTTGTGTAAATTAAGGTCATTTATCCTTATTTACCCCTTTTACACATACATCCATTAACAATAGCAAAAATCTTAATTTTAATCATATTTTTAGTTTTAAGTCACACTCAAATCATTCAAATTGGCATTCATACTTAGGCATACTAGAATCACTCTCACTTGTACCATCACTTAAATTATGATAACTACATAGAGATTGATTCATTTTTGAGGTATTAGAATGTAGGAAACACTCAACACATGGAGTGTTGAGGACCTACCCTAATAATGTCACTCTTATTACCCTTGTGTTTGAAAAAATTATAACAAGAATGGAGGCCTAAGGCTACCTATTGAAATCAATCAAAATGAAGCATAAAAAACCATCTAGGTAGTGGTCACATAGGCATAGGCTTCCTAGAATAGACTGAAGGTCTACCCAAAGTCATATTGTTTCATCTACATAGGTTTAATAACATGAAATATAAGGTTATTATCATAGTGCACTATTATAAAATAGGGATGCACTACTATCTAAGGAGGGTTCAAACACCTATTTTTGGTTGATGACACTCTATCATGTTCTTGCATCAATTTTTAGCCTATAACTTGTTTGTTTTAATCATATTGTATAAATAAGTATATCCTTTGAAATTAATTTCTATTTATAGGATAAGTAAACAAATAAATTATTTTAAAAATTAGTGTTTTTTGATACTATATTATTTTATTCCCTAATCTATATACTCATCTCTTTATCCACTTGGGGTTTTACATTAATTCCCAAACTAGTTATATCATTCAGTGAACTTGTCTTACTTTGAATAGCATCCAAACAATATCCCTAAATGATTAGAGGGTTTTTATCCTTATTTTTAATATTTCCATTTATTGTGTTAGGATTTTCAATTTTTTTTAATTCTATTATAGAATCCCTTTTTTATTTTATTTACTATGTGTCATCTATAAAAGTTATATCTATTCATTTAATAAGAAGTGTTAGGCTTAGTGGCAAACCTATTGAGTATACCCAAATTCCTTCTATTCAATATTGTACCATGGACAAAGGATCAGTTACAACCACCCTAATTAATCCTTCACATCATGATTATGTGGAATTTAATGATAATACATCAGAAAATGAGTAATATAATCAATATCTTAATGATACATAAGCAAATACTTAGGACACACTCCCCCCTCTCCATGATGAAAATATTATAATCAATAAGTATGAAATCTTAAAACATTTTAGATATATACTTAGGGAATATTTGCATGATCATGCACAGATTTTGTAAGCTATATTGGAAATAAAGAACACATCACTTGGTCAATCCTCTAATGCCATAGATGCTAATATTGTTACACCTAATATGGGGGTAACTTAAACTCTAAAAAAATACTATAACTAGACAAATCTCACTAATGGAAACACATCTTATGGATAGTAAATATCCCTCCTCTCTATATTTATAATCCCTTTAGCATGATATCTATTCTCTATAGGATAAGGTGTTACATATTCAATAGGGTGCTACTACACCATATCATGCCTTCAAATCTCATGTTCTCCTACATACACCTTTGGCATAAAATATAGTAGTAATTCCTTTTACATCCAAATATGTATCACCAAATATCACTCTATATGATGATAATGATGACTTAGATCATCATCTACATGTTTTTTATGCACCATGTTTGGAATACATATACAATGATTGGATCTTGACTATGTTTTTTTATTGTAGTTTAAAGGATTGTGTATTACTATGGTTATATGATCTCCCTAATTAGTCCAATAAAAAATTTAATCCATTCATAGATATGTTTTTATCAAACTTTTCAATCCACATTAGTGACAATTTTTTGTGTGCTCAAGTTTCTCAAATAATGAAAAACATATAATGAGCTAATAGTTGAATATGTCTTATGATATAAAACCATATTAGAAAAGATGACTAGCCCCATGGAAGACAGATAACTCCAAGATATATTCAAGAAAATTTTATTATCAAAATTATATGAATCTATAATATTCAAAATATTTCCATCATTTACAAACTCATACATATAATGAAGGAATGGAAAGTTAAGCTTCTCTACATGGGTAAAATATAGTAAACAACTAAATCATAATACAATAATAAGAGTTAAAATAAACCCACATACAAGGTGAGGCCCAATGACAAAATTAATGAGTAAAATATGATAATTAATGCAATATCAAAACCAACTCCTCATTTGGATTTATCAACTCCTCCAAAGAGACCTTTTATGAACCTTCTTGAATCATGAACTCATGTTTTCCAACAACTTTTGGAATGCAATGTCATATCTATCATATCTATCCTGATAATAAAAGAGGTTGATACAACTAGGCATCTTCCAAATAATTATGATTCCAGTGCTTTTTCTTATTATCATAGGGCCCTTGACCATACTACATATAGATGTATCAAATTATGACATAAGATCCAAGATTTGATAGGGGTAATATCATTGATGTGATCACTCAGACAAAAACACCCAAAGCACAACCAACTAAAAGTAATGAAAATATTTTTTGATCCATTTCCAAAACATACAACAAATGAAATAATAGACACTTTAGGTGTTCATCATAATTATAAATAACATCCACCACCAGCATCTTATCATACTCATACAATGGACACACACCCTCTACATAATATCATTGGTGTGTTTCATTTTATAGTGCCATCTAGGCCCCTTATCACTTTCTCAGAATAGAAGATCATTTATGATGACTCAAATTTATATGCACTCTTTGTATGATCTTACATTGTTCATCATCCTATTCAAAGTTTCACGGTTGACAATAAGTCAATAATTAATATGTGTACTATTACACTTCTACATCACTTGGGATATTTAGATCAAGATATTTATCTAACATATATAGTTATTTGTGGCTTCAGTGGGCCATGTCTAGAGCTCCATTAGGGAAATAATACTTATATTATAGGTTGGTCCCACACATGTGGCCACCATATTCATAGTGTTACATAATACCAACACATTTGATATGTTATTGGGTAGGCCTTGGGTATAATAGCTTTGATCCATCCCATCCAATGTATATAAATGTCTTAAGTATATACATGATAATTAGGTTGTTATAGTTAGGGCCCTTCCATATGAGTATCCTTTACCTAATCCAAAACTATTTGCATAGTAGTAAACATGTAATAGTTCCATCCATTACCACATCTCAGATATCAATTGAGATAATATTGTAGGTGAGGTTTACTTCTACAACATTACCACATATACATGATCTCCCATGAATACCTATATTAGAGAGACCCCTGCATCAAAGACATGCTATAGATTATAGAAAGCCTCTCTCTACCCCATACACACCTAGATTAGTATTATTGAGTCCCCAAAACACTCCACATATAACATAATATTAATAGTTATAGATTCTTCCACTAGATGGGTCCCCAAGAGTCCCATAATTCACAAAGCCAATTTAGTCAGTTCCATAGATTCATGGCCACACTTTAGAGTTAGCTTCAACTATAGATTATTTATTATATCCAATTCTTAGATAATAGATACTTTCACACCATGTGTGGTCATTATTCCTTTACTTGATATAGGTCACCTTGATAGTGAGTTTTTTGTGAGACCATCGGTTAGTATGTTCCTCACAAATTTCCTATACATGGTTTATCTTATCTTGTTACTTATATTATAATTTATTTTTCATGTTTCTAGAACAAAGATTATACTCATAAATCACAAAAATAATATAA
Organism: Torreya grandis; assembly: GCA_037957365.1. NCBI lineage: Eukaryota > Viridiplantae > Streptophyta > Pinopsida > Cupressales > Taxaceae > Torreya > Torreya grandis. Next base: position 815,700 of record JARHVA010006821.1, read on the forward strand.
TATGTTCAAAAAGATAAAAACATTAAAATATTTGTTTACAAAATACAAATTTTATTTTGTATGCATTTATATATTTATATTCCTTCTATTTTCCAGGTACTACATATGTTATCTATGTTATTATAGTCAGTTTTATCATACATACATGCTTCACTTATTCCCTTGAGTGTTCATAGATTAATACATGACTCAGGGCATCTACAAAAATTTAGATTTATTATGATACCACATTGGGGGCATATACACATATCTTACAATTTTCTAGGTTATATCTTTCATATAATCCAAATCACAGATTTAACATTGACTATATATTAATATTTATCATCCAATTCTAGGTTAAATTTTAGTGTCCCATATAAAAATTAACTTGTGTTTTTTTTTTTGGCAAATCTCTAATTATGTGTTTCAAAAGTTTGGCAAAAGTTAACAGATGGTGTTTAGGTGAGGAGAAGAATGGATAGGTGAACACTAATGGGGTATAATAGATATACAAACATGAAACTATATATAAAACTTGAAGATAGATTACACTTTGTTTTTATGTGGATCATACCTCTTCACCACTAAATAATAGAGTCGATTGTAAATGACAACAATGTTATCAAATGATATATATGTTACCATCTGACATCAATGTTTTTGAACATAAAAAATGCTAATATTTAATAGTAATAATTACCAAACAATAATTATGCTATCACTTGACAATAATTCTATCATTTGATAGCAATGTTTTCATTTGACAATAATTCTATCAAATGGAAACAATGTTTGTCATTTGATAACACTATTATTAAATGGAAATAATTCTATCATTTGATAGTATTTCTTCCAAATGACAATGTTATTGCTTAGTAACAATGTTTTCATTTGATAACATTATTGTCTAATGATATAAATTTTTAATAAATGATAGCATTTATATCATTTGATAGCATTAACATTGTTTGACAACATTACTATTGAGAGACAATAATATTATTATTTTGAGAACATTTCTATAATTTTTATATCCTTCTTATCATTCAATAGCTTTGATGTCACTTTGAAACATGCTCTGAATTAGAACCTTCACCTGACACTTCATCCCTTTCCTACTACAAAAAAGTTTTCATTATGAATAAATGGGTGGAATTATGTTTACATATAATGGAGAATAATCTCATATTGACTTTCAAAGGAGTGGTGAACTATATTTATATGTATGAACTTTATTTTAAATAATAAGTGATCTGACCTAGAAAAATAACTTAAGTGAATCAATGTTGTTCACCCACCCCCTAAAATATCCAAATGACAATTTCTAAAACTGAAATATTCATTAACTAATGAAGAATATCCACTAAAATTTCCCCTAAACTATACTATAGTATTTTTTTACTAACTACTAATAGTATAGACTCAAATTATGTACATATTTGATCTTATATGGATTTTGTACCACTAGATTATTTATACTTTCATTTCTATTTTTACTATTTTAGAATTTTATTGTGTCTCTTTACTTATACATCTACTTGAGGGCATTTGAATATGCCATTATTCTATGCCTCTAAGTTAATTCCTTTCATTGTGTGTATGCTTTTTAAATGTGCCCATGTCCTTGTATGTACTTCTTGATTGTGTATGAAAAAATTTGAACATTGTCCTTATATGTGGATTTAAGCCAACCTTTCTTGTTTTATGTTTATGTGTAAATTGTAACATGTCCTTGTATGTATTTATTTCTCAACCTTAGTGACATGTGCCTATGTCCATTATATTTTGGCCCCTTGGCCTAATTTACATGTTTCATGTGTTTTTATGTATTATTTCATGTATGTGTCATGGCCATGATACTTATTTCTTGCTTGTTACATTCACATCCATTTGTGATGTTGTGAGAGACCTCATGCATCTCCACTTCATCTTTTGGTGCATAGATGGACACCATGCCCTATCCCCCTAGGTAGTTTACTCATATTATATTCATATTTGATTTCCATATGCATGCTTATACTATTATATCTATCTTTAAAACCTTTTGAATCCTATATCTAACATACATCATACATTGCCAACTTATGATTAGACTATTTTACATTATGATGTAATGTATACACATTATATTGATTTATCATGTAGATATCATATATTTTTAGTCTAACTCACATGATGCATAGCTTTTATTTTGAGGATAGTTATTGTAAAGGTTTAAAAACTCTCTTAAAAAGATAGGGCATTCATAGGGGTTTGTCACAAATATTATGTCATCCTAGTATACTTAGAACATAGTTTTCAGTATCTAAAACATAGTTTACAGAGTTCAGAATCAAGAAAATATAGTGAAATACAGTCACACCACAAACCAATGTTCATTTCTCTAAAACATAACACTTTTCAACAATAGTGTAGTACAATACCATAGGTGAAGTGTGTTATAGTCCACCCACTATGCTATTTCCCAGTAGCCTCAAACATTGAATATTTTGGAATTGTAAAAAAAGTACAATAGTTATAGTTCAAATTTGTAAAATTTTCATAAAAAAATTATCAAATATGTTTAGTATATGCTCAATTTTTATATGATATTCCACATGTTTTCATCAAATTGGGGCCATTCATTGTGTAAGCATCATCACTCCTATTTTAGCTTCAGATATGCATAGGATTAGATTACTATGACTTAGTCTAGAATCCATATATATAAATACTAATTAGGGGTATGTGCATGACACATTCTTCTAAATGTTTAGTTTGGCACCATACCTCTCAAATGGAATGGAAACTCCATGTTGTATACTCTATACACCATATGCACTATTTTGCACCAATTTTTACACCAGGAGTCACTCTAGATTGATGCCTCATTTTATCTATATTGGTTGGCATTCTTGAGTGGCCCATAGATGTTTTTACATTTTAGAGTTTTTCATATGGCCTAGACCTATCTTACACATTTTTAGTTACATCATAATTTTTCAACTTTAGATACATCTACTACACATGGATATGGAATGATGAATTCATAACCTACCTTGATTTCATAAGCCACTTACATGAGAGGGTTGGACAAATCATCATTTAAATCTAATTTATTCATAGATTAACGATCCACAAAATAGGGTTGGAAAATGATTAAATCAAGGATATCTTTAGTTTATTGAGTAACCCACACATGGGAATTGGGAAAGCCATTAGCCCATTCCAAGCTATTCACTACTTTGATCACCATATACACACACATGATGTCACCAATTTTTATCCTTTGTTTGTATACCCATTGAGATGTATTCAATCCTCTCTCTCTCTCTCTCTCTCTCTCTCTCTCTATCTCTCTCTCTATCTCTCTCTCTCTCCTCTCTCTCTCTCTCTCTCTCTCTCTCTCTCTCTCTCTCTCTCTCATCTCTCTCTCTCTCTCTCTCTCTCTCTCTCTCTCTCTCTCTCTCTCTCCTCTCTCTCTCTCTCTCTCTCTCTCTCTCTCTCTCTCTCTCTCTCTCTCTCTCTCTCACACACACACACACACACACACACACACACACACACACACACATCTCTTTACTTAGTTTTGTCTTTGATTTTTATGTCTCTTAATTAAGGACTAATTCATACATGTTTCATTGGGATAACATGCAATGAAGCAAAAATCATATATTTAGATCCACGTTTGTAAGCTTAACCTCTTAGGTAAGTCAAATATGTCTCTCTTTCCTTTATCTTAGTCATTTCACTTTATTTCATTTCTATAATAAAAGTAGGGTGGGTAAATGTAGTCATCTAAAATGTCATTTATCGTAATGAGTGTCACTTGAGACCACCTTATCCTTATCTTATCCATATACCTATCTTGGGACTCTCTTTTTATCCTTTTACAATTCATATGAATGTATATCCCATGATTAGATATACCAAAAGCCACATTTGAGCCATCACCTAGGAATTCCAACATTAATATTGAGAAACAACATTACTATCATTTGACAACATTTCTATAATTTGATATCATTCCTATCATTTGAAACTTTTGGTGTCACTTTGAAACATGCTCTCATTTGAAACCATCATCTAACACTTCATCCATTTCCTACTACTGAAAGTTTCCATTATGAGTATATGGGTGGACATATGTTTATATATATATAATGGAGAATAGTCTCATATTGGCTTTCAAAAGATTGGTGAACTATATTTATATGTATGAAATTTATTTTAAATAATAAGTGAGCTAATGTAGAAAAGTAATTTAGGTGAATCAATGTTGTTCAACCACCCCCTAAAAATAGCTAAATGTCAATTTATAAAACTGAAATATTCATGAACTAATGAATAATAACCACTAAAATTTAACCTACCCTATACTACACAAATTTTTTTTACCAACTACTACTATATACTCAACTTATGTACATCTTTGATCTTATATGGATTTGTACCACTTTATTTTGTATACTTTCATTTCTATTTTTACTAGTTTATATTTGATTATGTTTCTTTTACTTATACAATCTACTAGAGGGAATTTGAATATGCCATTATTCAATGGTTCTAATGTAATTCCTTTCATTATGTTAATGCTTTGTAAATGTGCCCATGTACTTGTATGTACTTATTGATTGTGTATGTAGACATTTGAAAATGTCCTTCCATGTGGATTTAAGCTAACCTTTCTTGTTCTATGTGTATGTGGACATTGTAACATGCCCTTTTATGTATTGATTTCTCAGCGTTAGTGACATGTGCCTATGTCCCTTGTATTGTGGTCCCTTGGGCCTAATTTCATGTTTCATGTGTTTTTATGTATTATTTTATATATGTATCATGGCCATGACACTTATTTCTTTATTGTTACATTCACATCTATTTGTGATGCCATGAGAGAGACCTCATGCATCTCCCCTTCCTCTTTTTGTGCCTAGATGGACATCATGCCCCATCCCCCTAGGTAGTTTACTCATATTATATTTATATTTGATTTCTATATACATGATTACACTATTATATCTATCTTGAAAAACTTTTGAATCCTAGATCTAACATGCATCGTACATCTCAAACTTATTATTAGACTATTTTACATTCTAATGTCATGTATACACCATTATATTAGTTTATCATGTCGATATCATATATTTTTATTCTAACACACATGATGCATAGATTTTATTTTAAGGATAGTTATTATAGAGTTATAAAAAATCCCCTTAAAAATAAAAGGAATTCGCAGGGGTTTATCACAAATATTTTTGTCATCCTAATGTACTCAAAACATAGTTTTCAGTATGTAAACATAGATTACAAATCTCAGACTCAAGAAAATATAGTGAAATACAATCACACATAGATTAATCTTAATTTCTCTAAAAAATAAAACTTTTCAACAATAGTTTTAGTACACTACTAGAAGTGAAGTGTGTTATAGTCCACCAACTATGATATTGTCTTATAGCCTCAAACATGAAAGATTTTGGAATTGTCAAAAAGGTACAATAGTTTATAATTTAATTTTTCATAATTTTAATCATAGACTATCATATATGTTCAGCATATACTCAATTTTTACATGAAATTCCACATTTTTTCTCAAATTGGGGCCATCATGCATATCATAAACACTCCTATTTTAGCTTCAGATATGCATAAGATTAGATTACTAAGACTTAGTCTAGAATCCATATACATAAATATCAAAATTAGGGGTGTATGTACATAGCACATTCTTCCAAATGTTTAGTTTGGCATAATTCCTCTCAAGTAGAATGGAAAATCCATGTTATATACTCCATACACCATATTCAATGGATTTGCACCAATTTTTTCATTAGGATCATGCTAGATTGATGCATTATTTTTTTTGTAATGGTTGGTATTCTTGAGTAGCCCAAATTTATTTTTACATTTTAGAGTTTTCATATGGCCTAGAACTATCTTACATAGTTTAATTTACATCATAATTGTTCAAATTTAGATGCATCTACTACACATGGATAGAAAATGATGGATTCATAACCTACTTGAGTTCTTGAGCCACTTACATGAGAGGGTTGGATAACTCATCATTTCAATCCAATTTATTCATAGATTATGATCCACTAAATAGGGGTAGGAAATGATTGAATCAAGACTAGTTTGAGTTATTGAGCAACCCATATATGGGAATTAAGAAAGCCATCAACCCATTCTAAGTTATTCACTACTTTGATCACCATATACACATACAAGATGTCACCAAGTTTTTTAATTTGTTTATGTTCCTAATGAGATGTATTCAATCCTTTATTATATATATCTCTCTCTCACATCTTTTTACTTAGTTTTGTCATTGATTTTTATGTGTCTTAAGTAAGGAATAATTCATACATGTTTTATTTACATAACATGCAATGAAGCACAATTCAAAGACTCAGCCCCATATTTGTGGGCTTCATCTCTTAGGTAAGTCCAATATGTTTCTCTTTCCTTTATCCTAGTCATTTCACTTTGATGAATTTATATAATAAAAGTGGGTAGGTAAATGTAGTCATCTAAAATGTCATTTAATTTAATGAGTGTCACTTGAGACCACCTTATCCTTATATTATCCATAGACCTATCTTGGGACATCTTTGATCCTTTTCCAATTCATATGTACTTCTAACCCATGATCATATATATCAAAAGTCATAGTAAGACATCACCTAGGAATTCTATATCTTTTCACACATGTTTCTAACCACATGGATAATAGCATGGCTCCTTTGGTATATAACACATTGCACTATTGACAATGGGGTTAACACTAATGACCCTTAGCTCTATCTACCCCCAATGAATATTTGTCCATCCCCAAAGCATCCTAGGGTTGGCCTAGACTCATTTCATGTCTATAATAACATAAATACACTATATAAAGACTAATCTCATATATTAATCCCTTATATGGCAATTCTCATAAAGAAAATTAGAAATAGTTATGCAAATTAAGGTCATTAATCCCTATTTATGCCTACATTCATCTACAATATCCTAAAGCTCAATTTTACTTAAATTTATAGTTTCAAGTCACACCCCAAAGCATTCAAATTAGAATTCATACTCAAGATTATTAGCACATATCTCACTTTCACCATCAATTAGATTAGGTGAACTACATCAAGTTTGATCTCCTTATGATGCATTGGTATTCATGCATTATTCAACACATGGGATGTTGAGGTCATGTCCAACCTACCCTACCAATGCTACTCTTTTTACACATGTGTTCATCAAAACCCTATAAATCATGGAAGCTTAGGGTTCCCTATTGAAATTAATCAAAATTAATTATATATGATGATACAAGTCTTTGGTCACACAAGCATAGGCCTCCCAAAATAGAGTGAAAGTCTACCCAAATACTCACTCTTTCACCTACATAAGGTCAATAACACAACATAAAAGGTCATTAGTGTAGTGTTATATTATAAAAAAGGGCCATGATACTATCAAAGGAGGGTTATAACACCTATTTATGGTTGATGGCACTCTATCATGTTCCTACATTAGTTTCTAACCTACCACTTGTATTTTTCAATCATGTTTTCCATATAAGTTTCTCCTTTGTAGTTCATTTTTATTTATAGTTGAAGTAAATAAGTCAATTATTTTACAAATCAGTGGCTATTTTTTACTTTATTATTTTATTCCCTAATTTATATACTCAAATATTTATCTACTTAGGGTTTTACATTAATTCACAAAATAGTTAAATCAATATACATATTCATTAGTAAATATGAATAAACTAGTTTCCTCCCAAAAACAACATTATCAATGGTATAAACACAAAATTCATCATTAAAATAATTAATATTTAAGAATACAACATTATCATCAAAACATACAATTCTAATAAAATCATTACATAAACATGTTA